>CATIWR010072060.1:0-11018 GCA_949677035.1 Omphalea diandra
AATAATCAGGGTGGTGTAGAAAATGTTGAATATTAGGGACAGAGATAAGAAAAATTAGAAACAAAAAAGACCAAAATGGGTAAGCAAAGTGCACATAGTGATAGCAATAAATGCATCATAACCAAGAATTTATAGAAGAAATCTGTCGTAGCTAAAGAGGGAAAAAATGATATTATAACAGACGATAAATCACAAACTTCACTTTGATAGATTACAGTGGCCTAATAAGCAGGTGGCAGCACAGGCGTGTCCCAGTGGCAATGTTTAGATTCAATTGAATTGGAGAATGGGAGCAAATAGAAGCCATAGTTGTCGTGAGAAATAGAGACGGAAGCAGCGGCAGAATGGAGAGGTTGAGAAGGAGAGAAAAGACATTAAGGTTAGGGCATTTGGGTAGGAGAAGAGGTGTAGACGCAAAAGTTGGAAAGATAGACGTTATGGCCAATTACCAAAAACATCAGAGTTGAAGGCAGAATTCTGGAGCACAAGAGTTGATGAAGTCTAGTGAGTTGGAAATTATTGACCTGTTGCGTTTCCGACACGTCAGCAATCCCAAGAGAACACCTATAATGTGAATGCACTAAGGATATCAGATGGAGTGGTATAGACGACACCGTATCGAAAAGGGGGTGGGTGGGATTTGTTAATTTTTGACCTGGACGACGTCGTTTAGGAATGGAGTTTTTCGATAGCAAAAGAGAAAAGACACAATTAACCTTGTGAAATCAATTCCAATTGCTCTATTCACAAGGCGTCAGAACTTTGTTTATATAGTGTAGATAAGACAAATAAAAATGAAAACTAACTTTTATAAGGCACCGCATCAAGTTCAACTTCAATTATTTAGTATTTATATAATCAATTTTAATAATATATAATATTTTATTAATTTATTTGTTGTTAATTTTTACTAAAGCATATATTTAGCTGTGTATGGTTGTCTATATGATGTAATATTAATAATCCTATTTGTACTTCTTTTTATTCAAATAATTCTAATATAGGTGACATTTTAGCTATTCATTAGCCACTAAAAGGTGATTAATAAGAGAATTAGGACAGTACAACGCTATAAGAACACAATGATATGATTTCATCCATCATCGCGCGCATATATATATATATATATATATATAAAATTTTAAATAAATTTTTTGAGATTTTTATTTTATCATTATAATTTTTGTTTACTATTGGGAAAAAGCAATTACATTGATGAATAGTTACGTTTGAATTTACTTTAGTGTTAAACATTATTTGGATTGTTTAATGATTATAAAACAATGGAATAAGTATGATGGGAAATAAAAATTCTAACTAATGATAAATTTAGCATTTTAAAGTCATTTAGCAACAAATGTAATGAAATAAAATAATATGTTGATGAAATAAAATTTTAGAAATGTAATAATTTGGTTTTAAAAATAAAGATCATAACCAATAAATTTTATCAAATTTCAAGATTTTGATAATAATTCACCGTTAAAACTACATAATTTATAAGACTTCAGTTGAATGTTTGAGTCTTTGTGGCTATTTATTAAGAATGTAATCAAGTTGCATTTGACTTTATTATAAATTTAAAGTTTAAAATTTGACTTATTCTCACTTTGTAAAATATTTAAATAGTAAAATCAATTTGATTCAATTATTTATATAAAAATGTTGCTAGTCTCAAGTATTAACTTGAAAAAAATTAAATTAAACTCAAAAGTGAGATCGACTTCATTTGACGTGAGTATTTAATATAATTATTTAAAGTATAAAAATAAAATTATAATAAATTAAAATTATAATAAATTATCATGAGTTTGACAAAAAAAACATATGTTTTAAGTTGGATATGTTGATACTTATACTTGTTTAGTTGATCCACTTGTATTAACTCAAGTTTAATTTAATTAAAATCAAATGAATCTTAAGTATTTTTTTTAACTTAATTTTAACAATTCACATATTATCTTGGCTTATTTATGTTTACGTGCGTAACCTTATAATTTTGACACTAATTTGAACCTTTTTTAGAGAAAATATAAATTCTTGGAGGATATCTAATATAATTGTGATTTTCTATTTTTATTTTTTTATTTTTAATTTTAAAAAATAAACACTAAAATATACTTTCAAAAATATTATTTTTATTCTTTTCTATGTTTATCAACAAATATATTAGAAATAAAACATTATAAATAAAAAATAAAAAATATGAGTGCGTAGAGGATCATTACTGTTTTTTATTTTTTATTTTTGTTTCAAATTTCAAACACTAAAAAAAAATTTTAAAACACAAATTTCTTGATTTTTTTTGTTAATATTTGTCAAGGAATATTTTAAAAAAATTATTATTTGCAAACTCTTATTTTTTATTTTTAAAACATAGAATGACAAATTTGATTTTCAAAATTTTGTTTTTTATTTTTAAAAATAAAAAACAAAAAATGATAGTAAACGGGCCGAAACTATTTGCTCGTTGGAGGCCCAATTAGTTCACTCATTTGTTAACCGGCCACCCGACCAGAATGCAGGCCGATCGGACGGTGCGAAATGACTGAAGGACAATAGAATAAGATGGGTGAAGAGTCTTTCGGTTTTGTTTCGTTTGGTGATATTGAAATTTGAAACAAAGATCCTCTCTCATTAATTAGGCTTTTAGGGTTCTCAAATCAAATCGAAAATGGCAGGAGAAACAACTATGTTCAAATTCTTAAGTCCCAGGCTTCGTCCACAGCTTTCTGACATCCAATCTGCCGCCTTCTGGGGGGTTGCTGCCGCCACTACTGCTATTTATCTGATCCAGGTAGCCGTCTCCTTAGATCTGACTTCTAATTATTTTATCCATTCCATTAGTGGTGAATCGTTAATGACCCGTATTTGGATTAAAATCTTTTTGAAGCTTAATTCTTTTTTCCCAATTTGTGCAGCTTTCATTTGTTTGATGCTGATTTTATGTTCTGCTGTGATTGGGGCCGTTGGGGATTTGGGAAGGCTATTTATTTCTGCTAGTGTGTTCTATTTGATATGATCTTAAGAAAGAATATCTATAATGAAATTGTAAGGAAGCCTGTTGCTTTAGCAGATTCTGGTATCAGCAATAGTAGCGGTAATAGCATGAAATGATTAAATTTGATTAGGAAAAAAGAGCAGCTTTTAGCTAAAACAACACCAATTGTTAATTATGCATACCAAAAGCTGAGAATGTTAAGTGCCATTTTTTTTTTTTTCTGCCTGTCAGGAATTACCTCATGTTTTGTTTTTATTCTATTTTCTCTTGTTGTTTTGGTTGGTCATACATACAAGTAGTCTTGCTTGATGAATGCTTGCTTTTAATTCAAAGACTCAATTAATAGGCTTGGGAACGACTTTTATTTCTAAGGACCATTGCATGCATAGGCTTTAGATATTTAGGTTTGAATATTTCATATGTTTTCTGAATTATAGTAGATATAACCCATTGAGCAGAACATGGAGCAAAAGAAAACAAAAAGTTCAATTGTTAGATCATAACTTATAACACAGAAAATAGCAACATGTTTTAGTTGCCTCACTGATAGTTATCAATGGTTCAACAACTTACATTTGATGGTAAATATACTTGTATCAACTGGATAAAGCCATTTTTCTGTCTCTGATTTTTAATGCTGAATATTTGAGTGTGCCTTCCCTCAAGTTATGGTCATTGCTTAAAGATGGTTAATCTATGTTTAACTTTTTGGTGTTCCTTTTCTACCATTAGCATGGTTCTTTCCTTGATTATCGTCTGGTGCTATGTTCTCTTCCTATGCTTGTATGAAACTCCCTTTCTTCCCAGGGCATCTGCATGCTAGGCAACTTTTGGTATTCACCTGAAAATTTTATGTATCGACCTCTGCAATTCATATTCATGTGCCTAAATTTATTAATTAATCACCAATTCATTAGGGGAAAAAAAACAATAGAGAAGCTCTTGCAAGCTCCATTCTACTTTTCCTTTTCGCTTTCTTGTATAATGAAGATTCAAATCTTAAAACTTCTCTTTTTGTCTTTTCACAGCCATTTGATTGGATTAAGAAGACATTTTTCGAGAAGGCAGAGCCAGAAGGGAAGTGAATAGGGATCTAATTTCTCAATAGCTTTTGCTTTCCTTCATCAGGTTGGCAATGAGAAAAACAAAGTTGATACGAATAATGTTGTTCCATTTTCTAGCTGATTGTTGAGGCCTTTTTGGTATTGATTCCTGGGGTTACTGAACAATTTTAAACTCAATTGTTTGTGTCATATGTACTTCGGCTTTTGCACAACTCTCTCTCTCTCTCTCTCTCTCTCTTCTTCTTCTTTCTCTCTCTCTTTCTTCCCTGTTCAGTTTATACTGTCTTAATATAGTGATTATCTAAAAAGAGATGGGGTTATGAATTCGTTGGTGACAACTCTTTGATTAGCTTCACATGGCTTTTTAAGTAAACAATTCTTAGCATGCATTCACAACATAAAAAAGAATAAAACTGCAAATGGGATAGGTGCATTTTATGATGGTGATTTATGCTCCTTCTATTCCTAAAAAAATCTGACGTTTTATGTTTTTTTTTTTTTTTTTATTTTTTTCAAAATGTATGTCACTTTAGAATGCCAATATGATTTTAATTTTTTTTCTAATTTTATTCTTATAAACTACATATATTAATTGATTGCAGTAATCTAAAAATAGTAATTGTTATATAGTTACTGCACATATTAATTGATTGCAGGAATTTAAAAATAGTAATTTAGCCTTAGTTCTAAAAAACATAGCATAATAATTTCTTATTTTTGAGCAACGCTAAAAAAAATGTTAGATATTTAGAAATGAAGGGAATAATCGTTAATTGAGGGTGAGTCTTTTGTCTCAAGTTGTGTACCTGACCCTTTGTTTGGAAAAACAATAGGTGGGGTAGAAAGTGAGTCGGAGAAAACTGAGTGATAGAAAATGAACAGAGTCATTTTATTATTTCTCGTTTCTTGTTTGGAAAATGTAGAAAGATAGGGGGAGAAAATGAAGAGAACGAAATAATTTATATTTAATAAGATTAATTATAATTTTATCCTATAGATTTAAAATTTGTACAAATAAATTGATAACATATATGTAATTTCTATAAAAAAATAAAAAAAAACTCACTTTCACCGCATTTTGGGGTGGTTAAAAATGGTGGTCTGGATGATTTAATTTCATCTCATTTTCTCTCCCTCTTCCTTCTCTCCCTTTTCCAAACAAGAGAAAATTTAGTTTCACCCTTCTTTTTTTACTCCTCTTTCTCCATCCTCATTTTCTTCTATTCCCAAACGAAGAGTGAAGGTTTGAATTTGTAAATTTGTATGCCTCACATGGCTTCTCCACCCGCAAAGAAAAAAAGATATTTCTTTCTATTTGTAGGATTTATAGTATTGTATCAAAGCGGTTACTTGCAATGTGCATGACAAGGCATGCAAATTGTGCATTGAATTTTTTAGGGAGTATGACAAAATAATTTGTATGCTTGTAGATTCTCAAGTGAAATATAAGATTGTTGATGAGGGAATTTCTCCAGGTGGTTGAGCATTATATAATGGATGCCATGATTGTTTATATGATCATTTACTCATGAACAAAGTAATATCTATAAGTTTAGATAGTTGAAATGTTCATTTTTTTCCGGCTCCAACTGAGAGTTCGAACTCTCAACTTCTAACCTTGGACACAACTTCACTAGCAATGAATCAAACATTCATCATCAGTGATTCATGTTTTTGTTTGGTTATGCAAAAGAGTCGGGTTCTTAGATGATGTGGTTAACATCTCCCCAAAATGTGGATTACCTATGACAAATAACAGAAGTAAAGAAAAAAGTGGCTAGGTTGGCCCGAGTCATGCGGGGTGACCCGAAGGTGCATAGCAGATGCACCGCCACGCCACATGCTTAACGACTTACCGCTAAAACTCCTACAAAGACACTTCTAGTGTTTGAACCAACTTCTCTCCTCTTCGAAGATTAGGATAAAATGAGCTTCCAAGTCTCACACAGAAACCTTTCCTTCCTCCTATCATTCATCACACGTGCCACTCGTATCAGCCGTCTGATCTTCTCTTTCTATGTATATATATACGTCTACTCGCAACCTTACGCTCTCTTTCTCGGATCCCCACTGCATTCATGTTTTCAGGGCTTCAGCTCTCTTCTGCCCGCCGCCGTCAGCCAGAGCTATAGCTAAGCCAGGAGAGTGAGGTGCAGTTTGTTTATCTAAATGGCGTGCAAGTTGTTATCCTTAGCATTGATGTATTGTTAATGTGTTTGCTTATCAAGCTGTAATTTGTGACTGAAAGAAATAATGGAGAGAGTAAAAGAGAAGGAATTGGTGGAGCTATTCGAAGCCGCAAAGAAAGCAGCGGACGCGGACGAGGAAAGTCGGTGCCTTGATGCTCTGGCTCAGCTCAAGGCCTTTCCCGTTACCGTTCAACTTCTCGTCTCCACGAAGGCAGGCTTTCCTCTCTTCTTTTGCTTATACATATTCCTTCGCTCTTTAAATATGTCAATCATGGATTTGCTTTTTGTTGAATTCATAATTATATTCAAAATGGAATTCTTTAATTGACCTCTTTCAGCAACAAAATATTAATCTCTTCCTTCTTTTCTTGCCTACATACCTCATGTGCACAAAGTTAAGGGCTTTTTAATGTACCTTAGAAACAGTTTGCTAACGGCTGTGCTCAATTGATATGTTTATTGAGATGTTGCATTGGTTCAGCATTATCTGCACATGGCTTCTCTTAATTCCATTCCCTGATTTCTCAGGTAGGGATGCATCTTAGACCTCTAACAAAACATGCTAGAAAGAACATCAGTCATCTTGCTTCTGATGTATTTGCTTTGTGGAAAAAAGTCTTTTTGGAACAAACCAATGGCGACAAGAAAAATGGAAATGGAACAGTTGGAGACAAGATTAACTTTGTCGAAACAAAGCCTCTAACTACAAAGAATGTTAAGGCTGAGAAGCTTCAAAAGACAAACTCTATCAAAGTTGCGGAGAAGGAACCCGTCAAAGCTCAGAAAATCAATCATAATCATACACCGAGATCTGCCAAAGCTGTGGAGTCGCAAACTGTTGTGACATGCCCTGTTTCGCAGCCAGGAATGAAATCTATTCCAAAATGCAATGATGCCTTGAGAGACCGGATACGCGAGCAACTTTATGAGGCTTTGTGCAAGGTTTCTACTGAAGCTAATGAAGAGATTCGAGATAATGTAAATTCATGTGACCCAATTCAAGTTACTGTTTCTGTTGAGTCGGCATTGTTTAGACATTGGGGACCTTGTAATGGATCCCATAAGGTCAAGTATAGATCACTGATGTTTAACATTAAGGATGCAAAAAATCCTGATTTTCGGAGAAAAGTTCTTGTTGGACAAGTGAGACCAGAGGCAATTGTACACTTGAGTTCAGAAGAAATGGCAAGTGATGAGAGGCAAGAGAAGAATGAGCAAATCAAAGAGAAAGCTTTATTTGATTGTGAGATTGGGGCTGGCCCAAAAGCAACAACCGATCAATTCAAGTGTGGCCGATGCGGTCAACGCAAGACCACCTACCACCAAATGCAGACTAGGAGTGCTGATGAGCCTATGACAACATATGTAACGTGCGTGAACTGCAATCACCATTGGAAGTTTTGTTAATCTGTTTCGTACTAGGAGGTGCTCATTGATTTGTTATGGATTAGTGCATCTTAGGATATAATTAAGCTATGGAGCTGCCAGTGCTTTTGTTGTCTAGCGCTGGTGCAGTTAGTTTCTAGTTTTCACCATTGATGGGTATTTACACGTAAGCACTAGTGCAGTTGGTTTCTGGTTTTCCCCATTGAGAATTAGTTGAATTAAATGCAGGATTTGGACAATATTTTGTCATTGAATGCAGTAATTCTAATTATGCAAATGAATTTGCTTTTCTTTGTCAACGTTGTTGGGAATCAATTGCTACAGAACCAAAAAAAAAATTATATATATTGGGAAACTGGACCAAGAAAAGAAGCAAGCATGATGCCGAAAAACATGCTATTCCTTGACCACAATTAGTGTGAATTACTCGAACAATTCATAGTGTATTGAAAAGGAACAACAGCGACATATTTGTTTACATCATTCGGTCAAAGACTCTTGACCGTGATGAACAATCTCACATTGCTAAAATCAAGATTAGTTGGAAGGCGTGGTACGTTCCTTGAGAGCCTGAAAAACTCTAGAACTCTTGTCAAAGATCTGAGCTCTCCTGTTGTAATCATTAGGGTCTCTACCCGCATCCTCACCCATGATTGCTTCTCTCTCCAAGCATTCCAACAGTTCCACTACTCCCCACCTTTCCTTGCATCGCTCCGTTAACTCTCCCAATTCCAGCATCCAATCTTCTTCCGCTTCTGGGTTCATCTCAGCCTCCAATTCTCCTCCAAAGTCCGTCACCGAACCCGAGTCCAGTTTAGCACACCCAACTGCCCATCCATGCAGCCTATGGTCAGGCTTTTCCATAAGCCTGACGCTCAATACAGTCGATGGAAGAGGAAGAATCCTAGAACATATGGTTTTTTGCAAGGGAAAAGATGAAGGAAAAAAGGGTGTATTTGGCTGACAAATAGATGATTCCATTGTTCTTAAAACAATAACGGAACGTATTGGATTCTTGATATCTATGGAGAATTTTGTTCGTGGCCTTGGTTTCTTGAGCACATGTACGTACGGCTTCTATATGGCTTGCGGACGAGGATAAGCGTGGCCCCACCAGTCCACGTGTCAGTTATGGGATGAGGATGAGAAGCTGATTGCAGAGTGGCCACGCGTAAGCATTAATTGAAGAGATGTGGTTTTCCCAAAATTTGCACGTAAATTAAGGAGGATATGGCACGTGCTTCGAAGTCTGATGGCCACGTCCATGGCAAAGAATGCAAATTGGGCAAGTCAATTTGTCTCTTGTCTTCCCATTTAGTTACGTAAATCGTCCAAAAGAGATTATGGAATGCAATACGTTGTCGGGAATATGATGTAATAACTCGTGCTTACATGCAATTGTAGAGTACTCTTAGCATTTAACATTTACTTTTGTCTCATGGTCCCCAAAATTTTTGTTCTTAATGAATTATGCAATATTAGTCCCCCAACTTTATGTTTTTATACTAGACTAGCGTAATATTAAGAGTGTCAAAATGAAATGAAATATGACACGTGAATACGATTTATAAATATGCAAAATTAACGTATTAAAATTGAGATTTAATGGATTCGTGTCATAATCAGATTAATTCATTTTATGACATAACTTGAAGCAGATCACGTAATGAGTTGATACATAAATCCGTTATAACTAATTTAATTCTACATATCGTGTCAATATGATATAATTCATTTATAATTTATATAATTTATATGTAATATCAAGATTAAAATAATCATTTGTATAAAAATATATGAACATTTTTTATGTATTTATATTTATTAAGATAAATTTAAATAATATTTATTTGAAATTTTTATATGTTTATGTTTATTTATAAGAATATTTGAATTTTGGTATTGTATTAATTTTTATTTAGATTTTTTATTGATATTTACTTTGAATCTTGAAAAATATATAATTATGGATAATGTTTCCATTGATTTGAGCAAAAATATAGTACTTATTAGGTTATAAAGTTATACAAATTAAACAGGTCGTGTTAGACTTTATGATTCATATATGACCTGATTAAATAAATGAATTACATGTGTTGTGTTCATCTAACCATTTAAATTTTGTATCATATTAGAGTATTTTCTGACTCGATTAATAAATAGATCATGTTCGTGTTGATCCTAATAATAGTATTCTTGAGTGGGTTGACATAACACAAATATGTGTCATCAATCTATTTTGACACTTGTTAATATCCATTCATTTTTGCAATTAAAATTAAAAATAATGATGTCCAAATTTATAAATATGTTCAAAAATATATTCATAATTAAATAGTAAGCGCACAATATTTATAAATTACATTATTGAAGAAAAGAAAGATAAATAGAAATTCTTAATTTTCTTCATCTTTGTTTGGGGCTTGATATTTAACTTGTTGCAATACTAACTATGAAAATTAGTGTAAAATATGACAATGAATTAGTAAATATAGAAGGGTTAAGATATCAAGAGTTGTTTCTTTTTTTCTCTTTTACGTGCTTTTTTCAAAGGTGATTTAGAGTCATCAACTTGTAAAGATAAGCAAGATGCTATTGAGATTTGTCGGGTTGAGAGGAGATCAAAAGGCTTCAATGGATATGTATTTTAGTCTTTCTTGTTAATGAAGATATTAAAAAGACTAATGCTTAATGAAAATTTTTTCCATAAAAAGAAAAAATTGATAGATAATAGTTTATATATATATATATAGTGTCAAAAACAAAAGATGATCATGTATATCCAATATAAGTAAAGTTTTCTTTTTTTGCTCAGTAGGAATATGTTGATAGAATCGTGATTTGATAAAGATTATAATGTTAATAATTAGTTTTATGCTTATGCGACGAACATGTTTGCTGGAGTAAAAAGTTTTAATTAGATTATTATTATTATTTGAGTAATATATCGAAATATATAGTATTTTTTTTTATTTTTTGTAAGTATTTATCATATATACTATTTTTTTAATCCTATTGTAAATAGCATACATGAGTTTTTTTTATTAATTGAATAGTTTAATAGTACTTTTATTTATTTTTATTTATTTTTTATGCTTGTTTAAATTTTTGTGGATATATCATTTGATATTTAATTAGTGTCTTTCGTGTATTGTATTTCAATGTTTTTGTTTTTTGAGTTACACATCAATTTTTTTTTTGATTTGATTGATATTTTTTTGAAATGTGTATTTTTTATTATTAAGGTTTTAATTTTATATATTTTTGTATTGAAATTTTTTTGTTTCAATGATTAGGCTTATATCTTGATCATAAGTAGTATATTGATATTTTATTCTTCTATCATTATTGTTGTTGTTATTTTCTTTTTTGTATTTA
>CATIWR010072067.1:0-15751 GCA_949677035.1 Omphalea diandra
CACCAGCTTGCAGCATCTCGAGATTTTTTATTGTTTAGATTTGAGTACTTTGCCGGACTGGATACCCAACCTCACATCACTTGAAAGCCTAAGAATTGCATACTGCCCCAAATTGACATCGCTACCAAAAGCAATGCAACAGTTGACGTCATTAAAGACGCTAGTGATTGAAGGATGCCCTTATTTGGCTGAAAGATGTGGAAACGATATGGCTGCAGATTGGCCCAACATTGCTCACATCCCGAATATCAGAATTGGTGGGCGTGATATTCAACGGGAGGGCCAATATTTATTGGAAGAAGAGAACTCCTCTTCCACAGGTGAGGTTACTACTTTCTCCTTCTTTCTGTCCATTATTTCAAATGTATTGATTTTTCGAATTTACTTTTTTTTTTTTTGTATTGTAGTAATGATAGTGCTAGAAAGTACAAAAAGATTTTAGCATCATGATCGGCTGCTTCTAAATCATATATAAGTTAAATTGATTCCTTAGTTTATTCTTTCTGTGTTTACTTTTATTACGTTTCAAATTTAACCAAATTTTCTATTTCTCTAATTCCATTTGCAGATGGATGGATGCTTCAAAACCATGTTGGAGATGTGTATTATTGTGATGATAGTGCTGCAATAAATTTGGGACAAAAAAAGTTACAGCATCAGATGTTTGTAGGATGATTTGTGTGCCAATAATATCTTTGGCAGATTCTTACTCTGCATGTGTATTATTGTAATGATAGTGCTAAAATAAAGTCAGGACTAAAAAGTTATATATAGCATCACCTGCTTCTATAGGATATATGCATATGTTGTAACTTCACCAATTGCCTATGTTATTCTGTTTTCACTTTTATTATGTTTCAAATTTAATATAATAGCATCACTGGCATTAATATAATAGCATCACTGGTAAAATTATTAATAAATTTCTCTAATTTTCTCATCAAATTATTCTGTTTTCACTTTTATTATGTTTCAAATTTAATATAATAGCATCATTGGTATTAATACTATATCACTTATTTCAATTTGGTATAAATATATTAATTTTTATTTTTTAGTACTAATGCTTTATTTTTTTTCTTTTTGATACCAATACTTTAATTTAATGTTCAAATATAGATTTAAAATGGAAATTCGACGAAAATTTGATTGGACTCGCAATTAACATTTATATCTGAATAATAAATTAAAGCATTGGTATGAAAAAGAAAAAAAAATTAAAGCATTGATATTAAATTGAAATAAGTGCATAGTATTGATACCAACAATGTAGCTTAATTTTTTTATTTTAAATTATGAAATTTTATGTAGCTTCTTCATTTGATATACGTAATTATAAACATGAAATATTAAAATACATTAAATTTTTAAAATTTATTGCAATGTGAATTTGATATGCGATTACGTGGTGAACAATCTCGACAAGGGCCTGCGGATTTCTGGTGCAAAGTAGGGTAGGTGGTCAGCTTTCGGTGACAGACTGCAACGGCGAATGACTTCGCGGTAGAAAAATTTGACTTCGATAGCCTTTGTTGCCGAAGGAGGTCGCAGTAGAAAAATTTTGCAAATATTGTACGCTAAAATGCTAACTCTAGAGAGAGAGATTGAACTTGATTGCAGTGTTGGCCTTTGGTCTGGCATATAGAGTAGTTCGTTGAGTTGTGACAGAAGAAAGAACTCAGCTTATAGTTTGGGAGTGGGCTATTCACGTCGCCACTCGTTATCAGTCTATATTTTGCTAGAACTTAGATTTAAGTAGTTAATTAAGCCTATTTTTATATTTCTTATTTTTCATTTTTATATTTTTAAAATAGTTTTTTAATATTTTTCTTTATATATTAAAATATTTTTCATTTAACATAAATTTTTCAAATTTTCACTAACTCAAATATTGTTCTTAAAATAAAAGCCACAATAATAAGTCATGGTACAATACTTTTTTAAAAATATATATTATTTTATATATATCAATATAATTTTTCAAATCTTGGGATTTTTATATTTTCTTGTTTCATAAAATAAGATAAAAAAAAATTATCAATTTTTTATTGCATTACGGAAAAATTGTATCGATCAAAAGAAGAATATACACCAAATTCATTGGCAGATAATAACTTAATTCTTCTCCAAATAGCTCATCAATATTTACAAAAATTTTTATCTCAATTACTTAATACATCATAAACTTAGTCCCAACTGATATCAATGACTATACTCAATGCCTATGAATGAGCTGCACATGAAACATTTTGAATAAGATAAAAAGATATTTTGTGGTTTCACTTTTTTTTTTTAATATATTTATAAAACTGTAAAATTTTTTTATATTTATAAATTTTCTAAACAAAAAAAAAAGCATAAATACATTAAGAAAAAAGTAATTATTTGTCTTATTAGGCTACTATTTTTTAAAATATAATTTAAACATTATTTATATGCGTATATCACATGTATTTTGTATGAGTATATAATTTAAAAATACTAACAATTAATCGAATGACTCTTTTTGAACAAATATTTCCTATTGGAATCTCATTGTATGTGGTGAAATAGCTTTTATACTTTAGGTCATTTTTCTATTAAAATTAAATTAATATAATACCTAAATTATTCATATAATCAAGAGTTTTTTTTTTTTTGTTATTCATATATTATTCTCCCATATATATATAAGCATAGAAAAGAGGTAAAAGACTAAGTTTATCCTTGATTTGAAGAATAATTTAGATATAATTTTTTTTATTATTTTAAGTAATTAAGGTATTATCAAATTGATTAATGTGTCAATGCATTTATAATTACAATTGCGCAATTGACTAAAAATGTAAATCTTATACATTTCTTTTAGTTATTGAAAATATATATATATACATATATATATAATGTTAATTTATAAATCTCACTTGGATTTTATTGTGCTTATAATAAAACTATATGAAATTATAAATAACTCACATGAAAATTTTATTTTATTTTTTGAAAATATATTAAGTTGTAAATTTAAAAATTGTACTCTGAAAATATTGACATTATTTTCTATAATAAAATATAAATGTATAGGTGTTTCAATTTGTGTCTATGTGTTGTTTGTGTGCGCGCATTATATTTCTTTTGATTGAATTACAAATAAATTTTTAAAGTTTTCATTTTAGATTGTTTAAAAATCATATCAAATCACATTATTTTAATTCAATTTAGTTTGATTTTTATAACTACATAGTTGAATTTGATTTGAAAACTGAAAAATTAAAAATAAAAAATTTTCAACCTAAATCAAAATTTCTTTAAACTTCACTAAATCAAATCTTACCAAACTATAATTAATGAAAAATAATCGTAGTTGAAATATTTATAGTTTTATATTTTTATTTCTTTTGGTATAATGTATTTCTCATTGTAACATTGTGGTTCAACAATAACACAACAACTGATGCAACATATAATATATAATATGATAAATTATCAAATTTCTTACAAGCAATAATAATTAAATAACAATTAAAATATATATATATTTGAAAATCATGTCTAATTTATTCTTATTAATATTAGCCTTAGAATCAATATAATAATAATAACTCTAGCAACATTAACTCCTAACTCCGTGTACTAAATTACATAATTTTCTAATATAGAGCTGAACACCAACTGTATTTTGAGATAAACCTCTCATCTCACCCAAGTTCACCTCTTTTACTGCCTAATTGAATGAAGTGCAAGAACAGATGATAAGTTATGAGAGAGTAGCTTTTGCACTCTTGTTTGGGAAGAAGAGTGTAGTTTTAATTTAAGGATAAGGATGGGTAAGTATTTTTCTTACATCTCAAATTAGAGTGTAAGGAAAGGAAAAAGAAAATGTGGTATATTAAAAAATTATTTTACCAATTCTATCCTTGACTGAAATAGAAAAACACAAAACTACCCTTAATAAAACCCCATCAATTTTAGAGACTCTAGTTTTATTGATTATTGGTTTTGATTTTTCTCCTCTTTCTTCATGTCTCTTTGCATGTATGACTTTTTTTAAAAAAAATTTTATCTTTTTATTATATTCTTAACTAAATATATTTATTTGTTAATGCTTAGATTTTGTTGAGTAGTCTTATAGAGAATAGTTTATCTATTATAATATTTTTTTTGCTATATTTTAGTTCAATATGCTTAGATTTAACTGGATTAGATTACTTTTAATATTTTTTAAACATCAAATAATATTTTTTAATTTTATTTTACTGATTTTTATTTTTATTTTTTTCTTGAATGAATTGAATGTTATACTTTAACTTCTATTTTTCTGAATTTTATTTTTGTTTATCTTAGATGAATTGGATATTATACTTTAAATTCTATTTCTATGATAATTCCCTATTAATTCACGAGCAAGAAGGATATTTAATTCATTATTGCTACAAAAGATTTGAGCTTTGAATTTTATTTTTATTTTCTTATTTTTTATTTTCTTCTTATAAAATTTAAAATTTTCTATTGTCATGAAGTATATTAATTACAAACTGATAAAAATTAACCTTTTTAAATCTACACTATAACTGGAATAATTTTTTCTTCTATATTAAACTTTCAAATCTACACTGAGATGGACTTTACTCTATCCCTTGCTCTTTTTTTTTTTGTTACAACTTTATCCCTTTCTTGTTGTTGTTTTTTTAATAAAAAATATTTTTTTATTAAAAATAAGATCCAGAAAAAGTTAACTTGAGACGACTAACTAACCGGAATCGATAGATTCCCCCGATACAACTAACCTAGGTTAATGCAAGTTAAGTGAAAAAACCTGATAGAGCATAAATAATTACAAACCGAAGAGTACAATCATACACTACAGAGAAAATAACTGAAGCATTCAATCTGAATGTTACAAAACCATCAAAATCTAGAGATGAAACTTAGATCCAACAAAACCACCCAAAGTCAAGGTATATAGCTACATCATAATGTAGCTCACATAGAAACCAACAACAAAAGAACTACATCAAGACCACCTCAAATGTAGCAAGACCAAGTTGTACACTACAACTACAGAAGAACACAACAAATGTTCCTCACCCATAGGGAAATTACAGCATAAGAAAACCAACAATCTAAACATAGCCCAAGCAGTGCTCCCTAAATTCACAATATTTGCAATTCCAAGGACAAGGTTGATTAAGTCTAAGTAATGAATTCAACATTTTTGCACACACCTTGCTTGGCAAGAGCATCAGCCATGGAGTTGTTTTTTCTGTGTGTTTACATAAAGGACATAATATTGATCTTAGCTTTTGAATTCTCAATTTTGATAAATTTCGATTAGAGTCTCCATGGTCTGGGTGAATCAAATTTATTGACCTAACTAATAGCATTTAACGAGTCAAATTCAATAATAAAGCTAGATAAACAATAGGAGGGGTTTTCAGATATAACCTGTAGTGCTTTACAACTAGCAATCATTTTAGTTACACTGGAATCAACAATACGACACAGAAGAGAAAATAGACAATAAAGCATACCAGAATGATCTCGTAACACACCTCTAGCTCTAGTAGGGCCCGGTTTCCCAAAAGAAGAGTCATCTGTGTTCCATTTAAACACATCAAAAGGAGGGACCTGCTAAATGGAAGGTGGTTTGTGATTTGTAACATTACGATGTGATTTGATAGCATCAACTGACAGAAGAAAATCCTGGTTTCAAAGTAAATCAACACCATTTGTCACTCTCAACCAAGCCGCAGCTCTATAACCAGTGGTTAGAACAATTGCTCAGTGTCAACCCTTTTCCTAGTGAAAACAACCTTTTTCCTCATAAGCCAAACCGACCATATTACTGTGTAAAAATATACATCCACACCTTCTTTTGAACCTAACCCTTTACAAAATTTTTCCATAGCAAGAATAGTTCCTTTAATGTATTACGTATTGCCCAAACGCTACCCCACTAAGCTACGAATTTATACCATATAAAACTAGATATCAAACAAAGAAGCAGTAGATGATCAGTAGTTTCTAATTCTAGATTACATAGAGGGCACTTACTCCCATAAGCTATGAATTTATACCATATAGAACTAGATATTAAACAACGAAGCAGTAGATGATCAATAGTTTCTAATTCTAGATTACATAGAGGGCACTTACTACCATTGATATTTAAGATGCCTTTGGCTAGCAGAAAAGCTCTAGTATTTAGCCTATTAAGAAGAGCAAGCCTAAAGAATATTTCAACCTTAGGCGGAACCAAACTTTTCCAAATACCAATTACATTTGATGGAGGATTAGGAGAGCTGCTTATAGATGTGGATACTATAACATTGATCCTAGATTTGACTAAGTATTCATCCTTAGGATGATATGTCCAAATTGTGTTATCCCTACAATATGGAAAAAAGAGGTGCATCCTGGATGACATTAAACAGTTGTTCTTTCATTTCAACCTCAATCCCATACAATGGGCGAATCCATTGAAGACACCATTCCCATTGGAAACCATCCCACAACCCCATGTCTTTAACAAGAGCCTATTGTTCTAATGATATCCTAAAAAGCCTTGGAAATCTATCATGGAGAGGAATGTCCATTGCCCAACAGTCAAACCAGAAATGATATTTTTCCCCATTCCCCAACTTGAATTTAACTTCATTACAAAAGGAAGCTTTATCTTTGGTACACCATATATCCTTCCATAAAGTAGAAAAATGAGAAGAGTTTATATCTAAGTTGAAAGGCATACTAGGTACAACGTTATACTTTTTAGAGGTCACATCTTGCCAGATTTTAGGTTTCTTTGAGTCATCGTTATACCGTCATAACCATTTAAAGAGAAGAGCTTTATTTTTGTGCAAAAGAGACCCAACTCTAACGCTTCCAAAGATTTTTGGCAGTTGAATTGACTCCCAATTAATTAAGCACATCTTCCTTTTTTCTCCACCCCATAAGAAATTCCTTAACAAGGAATGAATTTTTTTTTTTTTTTGCAATACTTGTTGGGATCCTAAAAATTGACAAATAATAAATTGGAAGATTAGCTAAGGAAACTTTGATGAGCGTCAATCTACCACCAAGAGAAAGGAATTTTGATTTCCATAAAAGTTAATTTCTTTTTAATCTTGTCTATAATAAGATCCTATACTTTCTTCCTTTTTGGATTAATACCAATTGGAATACTAAGGTAGGTAACTAGTAAAGACTGTGGTTGATAGGGTAATACTTTAGCCACATTTTGTACCCTTTCACTTTCCACATTAAGTCCAACTATAACACTCTTGTAGTAATTGATCTTTAAACCAAACCCACTAGAGAAAAACATTTAAGAATCCTCTTCACATTTATCATATCATCGACTTCAACTTTGCAAAAGAGAAGAGTGTCATATACATACTATAAGTGCTTAATTTTCTGGCCATTTGAAGTGTTTTGAATACTTAAGAAGAGGTTTGCCTTATTAGCTGTATGAACCATAATTAAGGAACCCAAAAGGTTTCTTTCCCTAATTTTCATCATGCGTTTGTAACATTATTGGACAATGGTCAGACAATCCTCTTAATAGACATCATTGTTTGGAGTTTGGAAAGGACAAAATCCATGCCGAGTTGATAAGAAAATAATCAATACGACTCACTGAAGATGAATTGGCCCATGTAAATTGCTTCCCAGTAAGAGGGACATTAATGAGTTGTGAATTATAAACAAACTCCTGGAATTTATTGAAATGAGGTGTTGGGGATGATGAAGAAGAGAATCTATCCTCAATCTGAAAGGTTGCATTGAAATCACCTGCCATTAGTAAAGGAAGATCAAAGTGCATCAAAAAATTCTCAAGTTCCTTCCATAGTATCACTTACTCATTTTCTAAATTAGGAGCATAAACAGTGACAATAATACATTTCACCTGGTTATGAGAAAAGAATCCAGTAGTAGCAATCTAATAGTCCTCTTTGTGCACATTATCAACAATGAAGATAGTTTTATCCCAGATGAGGAGATTGGCCCTAGATGTCCCATTTGAGGCTATAAAGTACTAATCCATGTCACTATGTCCCCATAGTTATTTGACAACATTTACATTCACTGAAGAGTGTTTAGTCTCTTGGATCATTAGAATCCCCATTTCCTTTTTTTACACTAAGTTAGCAACCACCTTTCTTTTCACTAAATTACCCAAACGTCTAGTGTTCTAGCTAATAAAACTCATAATTTGGAGAAAAACATAACCCCAATAGCAATATTACCCAAACCCATTCAAACTGCCCAAACAAAGCCACCCTTTTGGTCCTTCTCTCAGTACTCCATATCCTTAATGTTCTCCTTATCTAGACAGTGGATAAGTTCATTTCTATTGCCATCCACAACTAAGCCCACCTTCTCACCAATCAAGAGGGTTTTCGCTAAATTCTCTGAATGCATCGCTAGCAACGTAATTTGTATTTTGTGATTGCTTATTCATATTGCAGATATCTTTATATGAGATTGAGTCTCCAGCTATGCTAGATTCTAAACAAATTCCATGGAGAGATATTTATCCAAAAAAGAGGGTATGGTAGCGTGCTTCTTTTACATTTTTTATTTATGCATTTCAGAGCTGAGATTCTAAGGAGGTGGTTTTTGGTATGGTGCAAAACACATAGACTGCAAATTTTCTTCTTCTTTTTGAATTTTGATCAAGAGATAGAGGAAGGTTATCTTTGAGTTTCCCATTTGAACCAATAAAATTGAAATCAATCCTCTTTACGAAATCGGAGAAAGGAGTGTTTGAGACAAGATTAAGTGAAGCGGGGTTACAATAATTTGAGTTAGGGTGAGTAAGATGGCCTAGGCTGGTGGATAGAGCATTAAGGACTGGGCTAAGAGTAAGTGAATGAGAGTTGGCCAGGCTGGGAAGTGGAGGAGGAGATGAAGGCTAACCCAAAAACACAGGGTCGTGTTGGCACAAAACAAATAGGCAAGGAGATAGTAAATAATTAAATTTTGGTTGGGGATTAGGGAAAACAACATATTAATGGACACGTTTAGGGGAAGTCATAATCTTACAACTATTGGGGCAAGCAGCATTATCAAGAGAGTGTTATTTGTTAGTATTTGTAATGAATGTATTTTTGAAAGGTAAAGGGATGATTGCTGGGGGAGATTGATGAACGTCATTACTTGAGGAGTCCTTAGAGGTGTTTTTAACAAAAGAAGATCCATTAGAGTCCTTACTATGTTTGGATATTGAATTAACATTAGAACCAGTTCCACATACTTGGATTTTGTTATTATTGAGAAATTAGATTAAAAATGGTTCCTCAAACACTTTGATTGGATGAACAACATCCTCAACATTGATTTCAACTGCTCCCATGATATAGTCTGGTAATATTTTACATGACTCAAAACTCTGCTTATCGTAAGCAGCTCCATCATCCGCAATGAAGGATCGCTATAGATTTCCAAAGCCCGATAAGACTTGTGTGTACCATGCATGAAGAGGAATACCTTCACATCTCAACCAGGTTAAATGCTTTGAGCAAACAATAGATGGATTCCATCTTTCCAAATAATCTAACCAAGGAAAAATGCAATCCTTATTCTTCTCAACCCATTTATTGCAGTGGTCTAATGAATTGAATGTAAGTAATACCATATTACTTCTCATATATCTATAATGGCAATCCACAGGAACCTCATTTGAACATATTCTCTAGAGAAATTCCATAAGAGTCAACATTTTGATGTACTCAACCAGACTTTTCTTCAACCATACATCATTCTCTTTAATATTACCAAAGCAGTTGAGCAAAAATAGGTCTATTTTTCTCATTTTACCTATTGTTTCTTTTAACTACGTCAAGATATGATTTATCATATCTTTTACTTGGGAATAACCTCTTATGGGTAATTGTTTGGTGAAGGGGTTGGGTTTCTTTGAGATGAGAGGCCCTTATTTGATTAAATTTGGCAAAGTTAACTAATAACCTATATATCCCAATTCATATTCCATTGAGCTTACAAATGATGATCCATCTTTTAGAATATGAACAAATCCAAAGGGCTTACCAGATTTGCCTAGTTTCTGAGGAATGAAGACTTGATAGACATTACAATGTCTAGCAAACATGCGTCTGAGACCAAAGGTGGTCCAAGTAAGGGGAAGATTGTAGGCAAAGAGATTGTAGTATGATGGAAACTGAGACAAGGCTAGATTTAAGTGGTTGGGAGATGTGTTAGAATGGTGGAAGGTAGGTTTGATGGGAATAGTGAGGGAGGGAATGAGAGAGGAAAGGTTGGCCAAATGAGCTCGTGAAAATGTTGAATTAATCTAGGTTTAAGTTATATTTAAATTTTCTTGTTGTTTATGTGGAATAAAGCTCTTAAGTAGCCTTAGCCACCAAATCGAGAACAAAAAAAAAAAAAGATCATTTTCTTTTAATTTGATACATTCCTTGTTCATTTTC
Organism: Omphalea diandra; assembly: GCA_949677035.1. Classification (NCBI taxonomy): domain Eukaryota; kingdom Viridiplantae; phylum Streptophyta; class Magnoliopsida; order Malpighiales; family Euphorbiaceae; genus Omphalea; species Omphalea diandra. The sequence continues at coordinate 10,425 of CATIWR010072067.1, forward strand.
ATTTTCTTTATTAATATAAAAAGGAAAAAACCTTGCCTAGCGAGCATTTTTTTTGAAGTATATTATGAATTATAGCTTCTATCAGACATTTCAATAATGTTCATTGTAACCAAAATAAAAAAGATAATATAACTAGGCAAGAAAGGAATCAAATCATTTGTGAACAAACTCAGCTTAATAATAACTTATTTAATCTCATCTCTTTTTGTAAATAAATGATTTGAAAGTTTAATTTTGAAACTCGTTCAATCAATGACTCAACCTTCAAACTGTCTATTGAGCTTGTTTAGGTTTTTGAATAATTCATTTAAACTTGATTATTATTATTCAATTTTATAATATATATTAAATTATATCACTTAAAAATTATATATTTTATTACATAAATAATTTAAAGTACAAATATTATTTAGTATATATAAATTTTAAATTATTATAATTATAATAGTTTTATGAAAAGTTTTAATTATAATTTCACATTATTGAAAAAGACATTAACTCAATGTATATTTGATTACACTCATGAATATAAACGAACATAATGTTGTTAGACTCACTTGTTTAGCAAATAAACTAAATTCAAGTCTAAATTTTAGGTTATTTAGAAAATGAGTCAAACTTGAACTAGCCCAAATTCTTTAGCTCCACTTAGCTCAGCTTGATTCAATTGCAGCTCTAGCCAGAACAAAGATTCAAATATCATAGGAGCACAATTAATTAAAAAAATTCTTACAAAAGAATATTTAGTTCGCCATTTCTAACATGCTTCTATAGGCAAAAAACATAAAATAAAAAATAAAAAAAAGAATGTTGATATATACTATACAACAAGAGTTACACCTACAGTGTTATCGTTCCTTAAGTTAGATATTTTTTTCTGCAAATTGAGAAATTTTCATATTTGATGTTCACTTTTTATATTTTTCTAGATCAATTTCCATATTTGTAATTTTTTAATCCTAACTTTTAAATATATTCCTAATAATAACAATAATTTTACTAAATCATGTCTGACTTTAATTTTTTAAATATGTAATATTGGCATTATTTATTTATTTTTTATAATATTTTTACTCATTTTTGGAATTTATGTGATCAATTCTAAACCAATATAAAAAAAATTATTCATGATTATATTTCGATTACTCTTTATTATATTCGTTGCTTCTTTACTTTTGTTTTTTATAGAAAGCTGAAAATACTTTGCTTTCTTTAATATATTTATTGCTTTCATCATTTTTATTTCTACTAGAAATCTGAAAATACTTTTGTTCTCTCTTATTATATAACACTTTGCTTTCATTTGAAAATACTCTTTATTTTGTTTCGTTGCTTCTTCATTTTGTTTTGATTAATCTTTATTATATTCTTTTCTTTTACTTTTGTTTGTTCAATTTTATTTCTAGTGAAAGTAATGCTCTCCTCAAAATTAATAAAAAGTTTTCTCACATAAATAACTTTATTTTTCATAATTAAAACTTCAAATTAAATCAATTTCCATAATATTTTTAATTAAATCAACTTAATCAATAACTCAAATAAGCTTAAATAACTTAATATTTTGAACATTAATTAATTAAATTTCTTAAATATTTATTTAGTATAATTTATTCACATAATATAATTAAAATTAAAATCATTTAAATCATATACTCATATTAACTAAATTAATTTCATAAATATTTACTTAACATAGTTAATTCACTTGTAATTAAAATTAAAATAATTTAAATCATATATTCATATTAGCTTAAAGTAATTTTTATAATTTTCTTAAATGTCAATAAAATTCATACTTAAATAATTAATTTCATATTTTAAATCTTTAATTATTAAATATATTTTCTTTATATATACACAACTTAAAAATGTTAAATATCATCCCGTACTCATTTAGATTTAATTTCATAAATATAAAACATTCATTAAACATATTTCTTTAAACTTAATTAATAATAAATAACCTAACTTTAATTAAAATAATAATCTCTTTAACGTAAGATCATTTCTCTTCAAAATAGTTATATATACATTAAATAATCTCGTTAAACATATTAAAATATATCTAACCATCATTGAATTATTAAAGTTCATAATTATAAACATAAAAATAGGAAAAATATTTTTAAAATAATTTCAAGCACTGGGATTTCCTAGAACCCGATTTTGGATATTATAAAATGCCTCCTTCCCCCTCCTTAAAAAAAAAAATCTCCTTTATCCCTCCTCGTTTTCCACCCATCTCCTCCTCCTCCCCCTTCCATCTAGCCACTGTCGCTGCCGGTCATCAGCAGTTTCAAGTAAGTGAGCTAACTGAAAAAAATTTATAATTTTGCCACTACTTCTTTATTTAATTTCTTCTTGTAAATTTTAAAATTTTCTATTGTCATGAAGTAGACTAATTACGAGTCGATAAAAATTTAACTTTTTAAATCAATTCTATAACTAGAATAATTTTTTTTCCTTTGATACTAAAATTTTAAATCTACATTGAGATGAGCTTTACCCTATCCCTTGCTCTTTCTTTTGCCCACAACTTCATCCCTTTCTTGCTTTTGTTTATTTGGAATAGAGCTCTTAAGCAGCCTTAACCACCAAATCGAGAAAAAGAAAAAGAAAAAGATTGCTTGCTTTTAATTTGACACATTGCTTGTTCATTTCATTTTCTTTATTAGTATAAAAAGGAAAAAACCTTGCTTAGCATGCAACTTTGGTTTAAATAATTATAGTTTAGATCTAACATTTCAATAATTTTCATTGTAACCATAATCAAATGACAATATCATTGGACAGGAATTATAGTTTTGATCAGACATTTCGATAATTTTCATTGTAACCAAAATCAAATGATAATATCACTAGACAGGAAATAAACCAAATCGTTTGTGAACAACTAGATATTCGACTCAATAATAACTTATTCAGGATCATTTGTTTTTTATAAATAAACAATTTTAAAGTCTAATTTTAAAACTCATTTAATAGTTTACTCAAGCTTGAAAAAGTGTCTATTGAGCTTGTTTAGGTTTATGAATAATTCATTTAAACTTGATTTTGATTTTGATTTTGATTATTATTATTATTATTATTATTATTATTATTATTATTATTATTATTATTATTATTATTATTACATAAATAATTAAAATAGAAATATTCTTTAGTATATATAAATTTTAAATTATTATTATAATTATAATAGCTTTATGAAAAGTTTTAATTATGATTTCACATTATTGGAGAAAAAACTTTAGCTCAATTTAGATTTGATTAGACTCATGAATATAAATGACTATATTATTAGAATAACTCATTGAGTAAATGAACTAAATTCAAGTGTAAATTTTAGGTTATTTAGAAATTTAATTAAACTTGAACCGCCCCAATTCTGTAGCTCCACTTAGTTAAACTTGATTCAATTGCAGCTCTGGCTAGAACAAAGAATCAAATGTCACAGGAGCACCATGAATTAAAAAAAAAAAAAAAATCTTACAAATGAATATTTAGTACGTCATGCCTAACATGCATCTATAGACAAAACGTAAAATAAAAATTAGAAAAAAAGAGTGTTGGACCATACAACAAGAATTACACCTACGGCGTTATTGTTCCTTAATTTAGATTTTTTTCTGCAAATTGAGAAATTTTAATATTTAATGTTTACTTTTTATATCTTTTTAGAGCAATTGTTTGTACTTGTAATTTTTAATCCTAACTTTCAAATATGTTCCTGATAATAACAATAATTTTATTAAATCATGTTGACTTTAATTTTTAAATATGTAATATTAGCATTATTTATCTATTTTCTATGATATTTTTACTCATTTTTGGAATCTACGTGATCAATTCTGAACCAATATAAAAAAAACTATTGGTGATTATATTTTGATTACTCTGTATTATATTCGTTGTTTCTAATAGAAAGCTTAAAATACTTTGCTTCCTTCATTATATTTGTTGCTTTTGTCATATTTGTTTCTAGTGGGAATATAATAATACTTTTGTTTTCTTTTTGTCGTACAATACTTTTCTTTCGTTTGGAAGTACTCTTTATTGCATTCTGTTACTTCTTCATCTTTGTTTTGATTAATCTTTATTATATTCTTCGCTTTCACCTTTGTTGGTTCGATTTTGTTTCTAGTGAAAGTAATGCTCTCCTCATACTACTATCTATATATTTGCAAATCAATTATCAATTTCATCATCTCCCAATAATCTGATAATTTTTCACAGCAAATCTTTCCACGCTTATCATTCTTTATTTTCATTATCTTCTCAGCTGTCTGTTTCAACCCTTTTCCTTTCAAAGATGGCTGAGAACTTGCTATTTAGCATTGCACAACAATTATTACCAACTTTAGCATCATTTGCTTCCCAAGAAATTGGATTGGTCTATGGTGTCAAAAATGACCTGAGGAGATTACAAGAGATGCTTTCCGTTGTCAAAGATTTTCTTCTAGATGCTGAGGAGAAGCAAGAGAAGAGTCATGTAGTGAAAGGCTGGATAGGGAGGCTTAAAGAAGTCGTCTATGATGCAGATGACTTACTTGAAGACATAGCAACTGAAAATTTGCGTAGAAAGGCTGAAGGTGGGGCAAAAATGACAAGAAAGGTATGCGACTTCTTTTCTTCCTCAAATCAACTTGCATTTCGCCTTAAGGTGGGGCATAGAATTAAGGACGTGAGAGAGAGGTTAGATGAACTTAAGAAAGATGTGCCTTTCATTGGCATTATTAGGAAGGAAGTTGGAGTAGATACACCAACCAAATATAGTAAGAGACAAACAGACTCCTCTATACTAGAACCAGAGATGATTGGTAGAGAGGAAGATAAGAAAAAAGTTATAGAATTATTGTTGAGTCTAGGCAATGAAAAAAGGGTTTCTGTGGTTGCCATTGTTGGGTTTGGCGGCTTGGGAAAGACTGCCCTTGCCCAGTTAGTGTACAATGATGAGAGTGTAGCAAAGTATTTTGATATGAAAATTTGGATATGTGTTTCTGAAGAGTCGAATGTAGAAGCACTAGTTAAGAAGATTCTTAATGAAATTGCCCCCAGTAATGAGGTGCGTGACTTGTCTTTGGAACAGTCAAAAATTCGCCTTAGACAAAATATAGAAGGAAAGAAATACCTGTTGGTCTTAGATGATGTGTGGAAAATAGATCATCAAATTTGGAGTCAATTGGAAAAATACTTGATGGTTGGTGCTATAGGAAGTAAGATTCTAGTAACTACTCGTAGCATGAAAATTGCTTCAGGCATGGGTGTTGAGTCCTCATATGCTTTGCGAAGTTTAACAGAAAATCAGTCTTGGGAGTTATTTGAAA
>CATIWR010072079.1:0-41215 GCA_949677035.1 Omphalea diandra
TAATTTGGTAAAGAATACTCATTGAGCATTATTCTAGCCATTTCTACCAATGTTCTATTTTTCCTCTCTACAACACCATTTTGTTGGGGTATTCTAGGAGTTGAAAAATTATGAAAAACTTAATTCTCCAAACAATAATTTTCAAATGACTCATTTTGAAATTCCTTTCCATGGTCACTTCTAATAGAGGATATGAAGTAACCTTTTTCATTTTGAACTCTTTTTGTAAAACTTTTGAAAGAATCAAATGAATCATTCTTATGAGCTAGAAAAGATACCAAAGTGAACCTAGAGTAGTCATCTACAAGGTCTAGTGCATAATGCTTTCCACCTAAGCTAGCACTTCTAGTAGGTCCTATCAAGTCCATATGGATAAGTTGAAGTGGTCTAGATGTACTTACAACATTTTTGGCTTTATGAGAGGCATGGTGTTGCTTCCCCATTTGGCATGGACCATATGTCTTAGGTGTTCCACTATCTTTCAAAGTTACACCAAACTTTTACACTTGTGTCTTGAAGGCTCACCCAACAACCTATACACTTGTGTTTTAACAGGCTCACACAATAACCTCTCTTAGTGTTTTGACATGCTCACACTACAACCTATTACAATTGGTGTTTATGCTCACACCCAATAATGACTTAAAGAATAGAAAAGAGTGAGTAGCAAAATTGCAAGAGTTTGGGTATAAAGTTATCAATTCTCTTGTATTTACATATGTTTGGTGAGGTATTTATAGCCTCTACCCACCAAAGTGATGTTGCAATAAAACTGGTATAAAATCATCAAAGTGTGCTAAATAGATTTTCGTATAAAATGCTTGACAGTCTTAATTTGTGGTTGCTACTACTCGTTCGCAGTCACGAAATCCAAATTCCATAAGAAAAATCCTGTTTGTGTCTAACGACTAGTCCATGTGGTAGCCTCTGATTAATTCACTAGGAAAATATAGTTGTTGCCTTTCACCTGCTCTCAAAAATAGTGATCACGATTATCTTGTATAGGACGCGACTTTGGATGTGAATTCTTTTGCCAAAAGTGTTCATCTTCTTCTTTTGGGTTCTCAGTCGTTATCAATAAGTTCCCATCATGATTTTTGACTTCCAACGGTTACCTGGGACAATTGTCAAGCTGTGGTTGTGGACTTGATTACATCTTTAGTTACTTCAAAATTCGCGATCGCGACTGAGGCAAGCCTTACATCGCAAATTCATTTGTGACTCCGACTTTCCTTTCTTTTAATTGGTCACGGCAGAGAAGTAACCCGTGAATATGTCTGTCCATTTTGTCAACCTGTCTTGGTCTAGTTCGCGGTTGCAAATTAAAGAGTGCTTGCTTACTTTGGAGATTTTTTAATTTTATCCAATTTCTAATGTAAAGATTAACTAAAAACTGCAAAACAACACTTAATATGAAACATTAGAATTGATCAATCCCCTTTGTCAAGATCAAAAAAGATCCAAGACTTAGGGTTAACCACCCTAGTCCAACACCACTTTTTGACACTTTGAGAATTTTCTTCCTTTTCATTTTCTAACTTGTTCTAACCTTATTTCCTATAAGAATAATAATTGATACACATGTTATTACCTATTAATCTAACATGAGGTTTGGCTAAGTTCGACCAACTTGATTTAATAATTCTCCCTTTCTAATTTTAATAGCCTAGTTTCTTTTTACAAAGGAAAATATTATCGGTTATGTGTATCTTAATATTTTATAACGGGTTTGTAAGTTTAGACAAGTAAAAAAGAAGTGGAATATATTATAACTCAAATTGTAAATGAATCACATAATTAAGTAAAAATAAGATGTCAATATAGTTCCCCTCAATCCAAGCTCCCCTTTAACATATTACTCATATTTAGCATTTTCATTTCACTTTACACATTTTCTCTCTTCCCCTTTGTCAATATCAAAAGGATAAAATGGGAGTTGAAAAGAAAGAGGGAATTCAATGGATTCACATATATCACAATCAAACATGGATGCGTAAAGTGAAGCATTCATTGAGTCACACATGAACTTAAGATAATTGATTAAAAAAGACAATGGAAATCAATGTAATAGAAATGGAAATTTTCATTAAATTAAATAATCTATTACAACTCAACATACTCAAAATAAAAAACAAAAAAGATAAATGTTTAATCATTACAATAAGGCCAAACATCTTTTAATCAAAACATAAAAATAGAAAAAACAAAGACATAAAATAGAAAATGGATAATGAGAAAAGCTTTAAGTTTCGTCTTCTTCTTCACTCTACTCTCTTCGCAGTTGGGTGAGTAATAAGACTTTAATTGCATATTCTCTTGAAGCTTTACTATATCATCGTAAATGTGATTAAAAAGTTTAAGCTTTCTTAAGATCTTGTTCAACTTTTTATCAATAGTAGCTAAGGAAATTTAAAAAGGAGGAGTGGGTTCTTGAGTGGGCACCTCTTCTATTTGGGCTTCTTCTCTCTCTTAGATCACTAATCCTTGCCTTTTCTTTTGCCTTCTATCTTCTTGAAGTCTCACTCCTTGGACTTTAAGGAGATGCTAATATGTTATAAGTTTGATGGCTTTGGTATTGAGAAGGTAGTTTATGTCCAAAGGGTTGGCATTTAGAGGATAAGAGGTTTTAAGAAGAGCCAAATTTGAAGGTGTAAAAGCGCATACATGCTTGGTAATTGTAATGATATGAGAGGAAAGAAGAATTTAACCATGTTTAGATTTCCCAAGTGGATAAGCTGGTTAACAAGAAAACAACTAGTTCTAATGGATTGCTTTTCAATAAGACTATAAAGAAAACAAAGGTCTTTTTTAGAGACATTTTCATTCCCATCCCCATAAGTATTAATGGAAAAAGTGATAATTCGATACAAAAACTAAAAGCAAGAGAAATAATATTTTTAGATAGGGAGGATTTGTAGTCATGTCTATTTTTAATTGAGATTTATTTGCAAAATTTGTTGAAATCAATGTGAAGGTCATAGAATTGCCATGCCCCTTCAGTTTGGAGTTAAAAGAGATTAGAGAGAGTCTAGGGAAATACCAAAAGGTTTGCCAAAGCACCAAAATGACATATTTTATTGACCTAATTCATGTGTTGACCATGGTGGCAATAAATTCCCTTATTAGCTCATCGTACCCGATCTCTTGCATAAATATGAACTTCTCCCACTTGAGTTTAGAGTAGTAGGCAAAATTTTTTCTTTAATCCTAAGAGATTGTATGGTAAAAAGGGATGAAATTTTATTTGGAAGGATTGGTTTATCTTTTATTAGTTCATAACTATTTTTCTCTTCTTGAATAATACCTTTCAAGAAGTGAAACAAAGAGGTTTAAAGAGAGGATGACATAATGGCTTTGATGTTTTATTCTTTTATTGGTTTAATCTTATGTGCCATTTGAAAGAAGAAAAGAAGTGAAAGATGAAAGGAAAAATATATGAAGTAAAAGAGAAATGAGAGAGTTTAGGCTTTAGAAGAAGGAAATGGAAGAAAAGTGAGAAGAGGTGTGAAAAAAAAGGTTTTTATAAGCATAAAGGAGGTGAAAAACCACTAGTTTTTTCATTTAATACAAAATTATAAGTAGTGGTTCTTGTATGCAAAACCTATAAGTTGTCACTTATTACCTAGTGGTTCTTGTAAATCACAACAACTAATAGAAGACAGACCATAAGTTATAAAAATTATAAGTAACAAATAGTTTGACTGTGAAAAATCACGCTGATTCTTGAGAAAATTGAAAATCTTGAAAAATCATGAGGGTGAAATTATTGTAGCAAACATGAAATTTAAAACAAGGTTGAGAAATACGATGACCTGTAAACCTCGACCATAAATTTTCTCAAGCGCGATTTATGGGTCAATTTGAAAATAAGCTTAAACTCGAAAAATTTTTAGTTGGCCATATATTGATTGATCAAAATAATGTTTAGATGATTGATTTAAACACATGATTATGGGTAAATTCATATACAACTTGAATAAATCAATCTCGTCACACACAAACACTAAAACCATCACAAAATCAACACATACACATCAAATATCTATCAAACATCAATCAATTAGAGAGCTTTCATCAAGCATTCCTAACTCCTTCTTAATGAAATCCATCCTTTCCTCATGAGGGGTTTGGTGAAAATATCTACTAATTGGTTAGTTGTGTGAATGAATTATAACATAACATTACCATTTTGCACTTGGTCTCTCTAAAATAATGTCTAATATCTACATGTTTGCTCATTGAATGTAGAATGGATTCTTTGAAAGATTAAATAACACTTATGTTATCACATTTGATGAGAATGTGATCAATCTCTTTGCCATAGTTCTTGAGTTGTTGTTTCATCCATAAAACTTGAGTATAATAACTTTTTGCCACATATTTTGGTTTAATGGTGGACAAGACAACTAAAACTTATTTTTTTTTACTAAATTAAGGAATAAGACACTCACTAATAAATATAAAAGTTATGAAAGTGCTATTCTTATCAAGTAAACTACTAGCATAATTCATATCTAAATATCTAGAAAGACTAAAAAATGAATTCCTAGGATACTGACGTTCTAAATCTATAGTGTCATATAAATATTTCAAAATTCTTTAACCGTATGCAAATAAGACTCTTTAGGACATGATTGAAATATAGTACATAAGGATACACTATACATGATATCGAGTCTAGAAGTGGTAAGATAGAGAGGTGAACAAATTATACCTCCATACTTCTTCTTATCTATTGGCTTATCTGATTCATCCTTATTAAGTTTGATTGCTGGGGTCATTTGTATCTTGGCACTCTTAGAACCACTTGTCCCAAACTTCTTAAGTAGCTCTTTTGTGTATTTGGATTGGTTGATTAAGATGCGCTCTTTACATTACTTGATTTGTAGAGTAAGGAAGAACTTAAGCTCTCCCATTATGCTTATCTTAAATTCTCTAGTCATATACTTAGCCAATTCCTTACAAAGAGATTTATTAGTAGCTACAAAATTAATATCATCAACATAAATTAAAACAATTAGTGTATCGTTATTGTGTCTTTTTACAAACAAAGTAGTGTCAACCTTTTTCTTTTAAAAATTATTTTTCAAAATAATAAATTAAGCCTTTCATACTAAACTCTAAAAACTTATTTCAATTCATATAAGACCTTAATTAGTTTGAAAACATGATTTAGAAACTCATGCTTCTCAAAACCTGAAGGTTGTTCTACATAGACTTCCTCCTCAATAAAACCATTAAAAAAAATGTACTTTGACATCCAATTGAAAATTTTGAAATTCATATCGTATGCATATATAAGAAGTATCCTAATTGTCTCGAACCTTGCAATAGGGTAAAGGTTTCATCATAGTTAATACCTTTCTCTTGGTTATACCCCTTAACAATTAATCTAGCTTTGTTCCTAATGATGAAACCTTACTTATCTAACTTTTTCCTATAATCCATTTGCATCCAACAATCAAATGCTCTTTGGTTTTTGGAATGAGCTCCTAAATTTATTTCGTTCAAGTTGATTGAGTCTTTCTTGCTTAGTAATCACTAACAATCATCATTAAAAGCCTTATTAATTGATTTTGGCTTAGTTTGAGAAATAAATGCAAGGTTATTATCTAAGGTGTTAAGTTGACCTCTAGTACTTACACCTTTTGAGGTCTCCCCAATGATGATTTCCTTTGGATGGTTCTTGGAGTACCTTCAATCCTTGGGTAGCTTTTAACTTGGTCCTCTTTTATTATGGTTGAGCTTGCTTAATCTCTTAAAGTTGATCTTTTACTTTAATTTCAACTTCTTTTGAAATAGAGTTGATCTCAAACTTCTCAAATTCACCTACAAGATTATCAATAAGAGAACTTTTCTCAAGATCAATTTTAATTAGATTCATCAAACACAACATCATAGATTCTTCAACTAACATGGATTTTTTTTTTGTTAAAGACCTTATATGCTTTGTTAGTAGTGGAATAGCCTATGAAGATGCCTTCATCGGTTTTGGACGCAAGTTTTATCCTTGGAATTTAAGATGTAGCATTTGCACCCAAATACTGCAAGGTATGAGATTTTGGACTTTCTTCCATTTCGTAACTCATAAAAGGTTTTATTCAAAATTGGTCTTTTAAAAACTCTATTTACAATCTAATAAGAAGTGTTAATGACTTCGGTCTAAAAGCAATTAGAAAAAGAATACTTATTGAGCATTTTTCGAGCCATTTCCACTAATGTTCTATTTTTTCTTTCCATAACACCATTTTGTTGTGGTGTTATAGGAGCCAAAATATTGTGAGAAATACCATTTTATAAACAGTAGTTTTTAAAATTCTCATTTTCAAATTCTTTGACATGATCACTTCTAATACTATAAATGAAATAACCTTTTTCATTTTGAACTGTTTTTTAAAAACTTTTTAAAGCATCAAAAGCATCACTCTTATGAGTCAAGAAATTAACCCAAGTAAACTTAGAGTTGTTATTAATAAACACATTTGCATAATGCTTTCCACCATACTAGCATTCCTAGTTAGTCTATTCAAATCCATATGAATGAGGTGAAGTGGTCTAGAGATATTTACTAAATTTTTAGCTTCAAAGGTAGATTGGTGTTACTTTCTTATTTAATAAGGTCCATATGTATTGTCCTTGATGAACTTGAGTTTTGGAATACCATTTATTAGTTCTCCTTTAGGGAGGTTCTAGAAAATCCCCATACTTGCATGCCTAAGTCTTTTATGCCAAATCTAAGACTCATTGCTAATAGAAATAAGAACTCGAAAGATTGGTTAACTAAATTGTCTATGTCAATTATGTAGGTATTTTCTTGTCTTTTACCCTTAAAGACTACATTATCATCCACCAAGGTAGTGACAAGGCATTCTCTAAAGTTAAAGGAAGCTCTATTACCCGTATCATATAATTGACTTACATTTAATAAATTATGCTTTAAACCATCAATAAGATGAACATTATCAATAAGGGGTCACCCGTTCTTACCAACACAACCAATGCAAATTACCTTACACTCAACATTGTTTGCAAGGATGACATTTACACCTTGCTTCTTTTTAATGGAGGTAAATAGCTTTCAATCCCCAATCATATGCTTTGAGCATCCATTGTCCATATACCAAGTTTTTTCATCATTAGTGGATTCAAAGCATTCCTACAGAATAAAAAGAAATCATCTTTATTTAGGGTACGTAAGCATACTTGGATCCTCAAGTTTGAGGTGAACCTTCCTAATGTTACAATTATATGACAAAACTTCATATAATAATGGCATTAGAGTTTAGACTTATTAGTCTTCCTTTTTTGAAGCACTTTGGTATGAGGAAGGGGTTTTCTCATACCATAACCATAGGTATGCATGTAAGAGAAAGTGTGATAAGGAGAAGAAGTGTGTTTTTAAACATGCCTCTTATTGTACATGCATACATAATTAGCATTTAGAGGCTTAGCTCCTGAGTTTTGAGGTGCCTTCCTATTGCCCTTGGGCTTAAAAAGTCTAACACTATGAATAATTCTCTTCTCTCCAACCTCTGTGCTATAAGTTTAAAAGCTTTAATGAAAGTAAGAGGAGAAGATGTGGATGTAGAGGCTCCATCATAACTTAATCATATCTCACTATAAGTAGTCGTTGTGACACGATTAATGCATCTAATGCATCATTCCCTTTATGGAATTTGGAGATGGAATTTCTCAACTCAATCAATTTTAATTTCAAAGAATCATTTTCCTCACCTAAAGAATCATGAGAAGAGGTTTTATAAATTTATTTTAAAATTTTTTGAGTTCCTCATTAGATGAGCTCAAGATATATATAAGTTCATTTACACTCTTTAAATCCTCCTCTAATTAAGAACATTTTTTCTTACAAAATTTCATTTTAGATTGGTATTTTTCACATCTCAAGGATATAATTCTAGGAGCTCATCACCCTCATTATCAAGACTATTTTCATCTTAAGATTGGAAAAAAGAACTTACCTCATTAGAAGCACACTTTTTGGCCACAAAGTGAAGGCTATCAACTTCATTCTTTTCCTCTTCTTTACTTGAGTCATCATCCCAATTGGCTTTGAAGCCCTTCTTCTTTTCCTTGTCCCACTTTTTCTTTTTCTTGTTTCGCTTAGGACAATCAAATTTGATTTGCCCTAGCTTTATACATTCATAGCAAGTCATATCATTCTTCTTCTCCTTATCATAGCTGGAATAAACTTTTTTTAAGTTTCTTCTTTTTCTTCTCTTCCTCATTAAATCTTTAGTCTTCTTTAAAAGCATAACCAACTATTTTTCCTTTTTATAACTTTCATCATAGTCACTAGTGCTTGCATTAATTTCTTGCTCTTTTATGGTAAATTTGAGAGAAAAAACCTTCTTTTCTTCCTTTTTTTTTCTCATCTTCTTCAGCTTTTCATCCTTCTTGATTGCCATTTCATGAGTGAGAAGTTTTGTAATAAGGGCATCCATTGGGATATTACCAATGTCTTCATTGGCTTCTTCTATAATAACAACTCGAGCTCTAAAATTTTTTAAGGGAAGAGCTTTTAGAATCTTGAAGTTAATATCCTCTTTAGATACATGTCTCCCAAGCTTCTTCATGTTGTTGACAATGGTAAGAAGCCTATTGGTCATGTCAGTGATGCTTTCATTTCCTTTCATCATAAAGATCTCATACCTTGTCACATACTTATGGATCTTTCTTAATTTTACTTGTATGGTTGCTTCATGATAGTTCTCTAAACCTTTCCAAATCCCATAAGCACTTTGGCTATGTTGAACTCTCCCATATTCTTCACTTTTGAAAGCACTAAGAATGATTGTCATTGCTTTCTTTTTGTTTCCATTTGCCTTCCTACGTGCTTCAACCCATTTTTCTTTTGGAATAGGCTCTTCAAATCCATCCTCCATTTTAGTGGATGGTGTTTATTCTTCTGTAACACTATCCCACACATCAATGAGGTCACTATCTAAGTAGACCCCCATTTTAAACTTTCAATTAGTGTAGTTAGTTCTATCAAAGTAGGATTTAAGGTGAGAGTGGATCCTTTTATTGGCCATGATCTTTATATCCTTTTATTGGCCATGATCTTTACTCAAACATTAAGGCTATTTTTGAGACTTGGCTCTAATACTACTTGTTGGCTTTTGTGCACTAAAAGGGAGGGTTGAATTAGTGGCAAATTTAAATTTTAATGTTTAATAGACAATTAAAAGATTAAAAAAAGAAGGATTTATAGCAGTTTGGGTGTTAACAAACCCTATATCCACTTTCTAATTATCTAATTAGGTACTTCACTATTTCATAAGCTCACTAGTCTTTTACAAGCTCACACATAACTTAGTGTTTAGGCTCACACCTAACCTAAGTACAATTTATGTTTATGGCTAACACACATCATTATAATAATTTTTCCAACTAAGGTTCATTCTAAAACCTAATACCCAAGTATTTAAGCTTACATTGAACCTTTACAAGCAATGAATATAATCAATACATTCTTAACAACCAAAGTACAACAACAATAAATAAAAAAAGGTTTGAGAAATCCAATGGCTCTTTGGACACATGACATGCTTTAAGTGGTTTCTTAGATGCTTGTTAGAGCTCTTTTTCTTAAGATTTGAAAGTCACCATCATGAGTTTAATTCTTAATCACGATTATGGATCATACTGAAGATTTTTAATGCAAAGTTGATTGCATACTAGCCTTGACAAAATGGTTTCATCTTTAAGCTTAATAGCTATTGCGAGTTGAGGTTGCAATTGTGATTTATCTTTTTGGTCGTGATCAACTTGTCTTGGGTGTGAATTACATGCCACTTTTTGATACTTGGAGAATTTCTTTTCCTTTGACTTTCTAACTTGTTCTAATCATATTTACTACAAGAATAACACTTGATACATATATTAGTACCTATCAATCTAACTCGTTAAGATAAAATATGAGGTTTGACCAAGTGTGACCAATTTGGTTTAATACTAGCATCTTTTAAAGACATACAACTTAGTCCCCTTGCAAGTTAGTTCGAATGGCTTAAGAATTCTACTAGGGTTATATCTATTGGCTTAGGAGCAAGGCCTCCCCTTTTACCTCTGAGGTGTTCAAACATCTATATATCGTGTTAAATCGATCCATAGAGGATTATTGCCATATATCCTCCAAACCTAACATAGGGATTTTTAGCCATTACCCCTATTCTATTGAAGGATAAAAAGCATAAGTATTTTGTCATTACTTATGCCAAAGATGTGCCTTTTCCTTCAAGGTTGATGCAAACATGGATGGTATCAAGTAAAAGGACACTCTTCAATTCAAAGGATTAATGACTAGAAAATATTTAAAGGGATTCAAAAAAGCTTTGACAGCTTTTATATAAGAAGAGATCAAGCTTGGAATGGAGATTTAAAGAAGCATGTGCAAGAGGCAATTAATGGATCTTCTTTAAGCCAAAAACAAGTTTTATACACTGATTTTATATGTAGAACTTCAATATAGAAACTATAAGTTGGAACAACTTGCTCTAAAAATGATTCCAAAATTCTCAAATAACTCTAATAAGATTCTAAAAGATTCCATTGAAGCTTCTAAGAGAAGACATGGCATGCAAGATGTCTTAAGGTGTGACACACAGAGGACGACCAAGACATGAAGATAAGGTCAAAGGATAAGGTCCACAAGTCAACCAAATAAAGTTTCGAGATTTTCTAAGATTTGCTTGGTTGGTATCACCTTTCCCTTATCTTTTGCTATTGGTTAAACTCATTTTCCATATGAGTTTAAGATTTCTTTGTTTCTTAATTAGATGAATTTTTACTTGAAAGGAACTCTTAGTTGATTTTTTAGAAGGTCTAAATTACCTTATGGTTGAATTGTACCTAGGTTAATTTTAGGTTTCATTCTTTTCATTCTTTCATTAGGATTAGGATATTCACTAGTGTATAAGGACATTAGATTACTCCTTAGCTGAATGCATGGCCAGATTCATTAGATTTGATTTCTTTTGTTCTAATCAGGATGCTAGTAATTAGAATAAAAAGTAATACATTGCAAAGGCTATTTAAGCCTCATATTTGGCCACCATGAGCATTAATGAATTATTATTGTTTTGGCTTAATTACTTTGTGAGATTTGTTCTTTTCTTTGGTTCTTGAAAGAAATTGGTGAGGTCATTAAGTGATGACTTAATTAACATTGCAAATTATTTTAATTCTAAGCTTAAAATTGACATAGCTAATTATAGCTTTTGAATTAAACAACTTTTATTCTTTATAACTTAGGCTATTGTATACAAGTTATGTTGAGGTCTAGTTAGGAAATATAGTTTCTATTTGATTTTTAATAAATCCTAAGGTGAAGGTAACAACATTACATATGGGTTTTGGACAAGTTACCCACATTTATATCATTTGATATCATAGCTAGGGCTTTAAAATCAAGTGTGTATCCTTTGTTTTCTTATTGTTTGTGTTTAGTTCTTATATTTCCTTTCAATTTGTTCCATTGTGTTTATTTCTTCTCCTATTCAATTCCTTAGTATTTGTCATTCTTGAATTTGTTCCTTTCATCTTGCTAACTAATTTATTTATTTTTTTATTTCAATTTGAGGTTGTTTGCATCATCCAACATCTAAAAAGAACAAAACGAAATTTATGTTTGCACTAGTCTTCTCTCAATTTGATTTTACAAGTTTGTTTATTTCCTTTGTTTTTCTTATTGCAAGATCATTATTTTAGCTTCAATTTTTTTTTAAAAAAAAAAAAGAAAAAGAAAAATGTCACAAGCAAAAAAAAAAATGCAAAATGAAAGAAAAGAAAGAAAAAAGAAAGATTGAATTGCAAATTGGTCTAGCAAAAAAGAGAAATTGCAAATTGATTATTGTGCAAAGTTGGATTCAACCTATTCATACCAAATTAAATTGTTTGAATTTAATTTTAGTTGTTTGCAAGTTTAATCTCTATTCTTCTTCTAGTTACAATTTTGTGTTGATTTTGCTATCTTTGATTTCTTTTTTTCTATTTTGAATCTAATTGTCTTCTTTGTGTTACAGAGTCAAAATTAAGTTGGAATTACTTATTTGCTTTGTGATTGAGCTTTAATTTGATAATAGTAACTTTAGATCCAAAAGTACTAAACTAAAAGAACTAAGAGTGTTAAAAGTTAAGAGATGAGAGTTTATTAAAGGGTAAAAGGCCTTGTTTTAAAATATATGAAGAGTGCCATCTAAAGAGATAAGCATGTGAAGGAGTGTTTTTAAGGATTTTCTTATTTTCTTCATTCTAACTATGGTAGATTCTAAAGAAGTAGAGAAAGATCTTGAATGGAGGCTTTTTATGAGGAGCATGCTTGATGCAATAAGGGATCAAATGGAGAAGATGGAAAAGATCCAACTACCACTAATAACATCTCTAATACCACCCATATAATCTTAAGGCAAGCAAGATGAACCATGATGATGATGATGATGAAGAATCTGTGGAACAGGGTTACCAAAGGTGTGGGAAACAAAATGGTAACCTAAAAAGCATTAAGATGAAAATTCCATCATTCCAAGGTAAAAATGATCTCACAGCTTATTTTTCATAAGAAAAGAAGGTATAATCAATTTTTGAATGCCATAATTACTCCGAGGAAAAAAAAGTAAAACTCATTATTATGGAGTTTATTAATTATGCTTTTGTTTGATAAGGCCAAGTAAAACTTACTACAATATATGGTGGTAAAGATCTAATCTCTACATGATAAAAAAAATTAAAAAAAAAATCATGAGAAAGATGTTTGTGCTTAACCATTATTATAGAGATTTACAAAACCATCTTTACAGACTTGTGCAAGGTTTTAGGAGTATGGATGACTATTATCAAGAGATGGAGATGACCCTAATCTGCAACAACATAGAGGAGGATAAGGAGTACACCATGGCCTATTTTCTTAATCGGCTTAACAAGGAGATTACTAATGTTATAGAATTACATGGTTATGTAGAACTTGATGAGATATACCATATGGCCCTAAAGGCCTAGAGATAACTTAAATGGAGGATTTCAAAGCCTACTTCTTCAACTAAATGTAGAAAAGATTAGAGAGAAGTAAAAAAGCCTAATAATAAGTCTACGGCTGAATTAATAGGATGAGCAAAGGAATGAGCGAAGCCCATCAAAATTAAATACACTAAGTCTAAAGTAAGTTTTGTTGTGTTCTTCAAATGTCAATGGCATGGACACATGGCTAGAGATTGCCTTAATGAGAAAGCTATTATGATTGTCAATGGTGAGTACGAGAGTAAAGAAAAAGAAAAAAGTGATCCTAAGATGCCCCACTTATTGATACTAGTGATAATGAAGAACTTCATGAGGTAAATAATAAATAAATTTTAATTACAAAGCATTCTTTAAGTGCCCAAATTAAAGATGAAGATGAAAAAGAGAAAATATTGTTCATGCAAGGTGTAGGATCCAAGGCAAAGTACGTTATTTAATTATTATTGGAGGTAGTTGCAGTAATGTGACTAGTATTTATTTAGTTGAGAAATTAAGGTATCCTATAATCAAACATTCTAAATGTTATAACTTGCAATGGCTTAATGATTGTGGTGAAGTTAGAGTAACTAAATAAGTTATAGTTTTCTTTTCTATGGGAAAATATGTGGATGATCTTTTATGTGATACAGTGTCAATGCAAGCTAGTCATGCCTTATTGAGGCGTCCGTGAAAATTTGATAAAAGGGCAAAGCACAATAGTTTTACTAATACTTATGAGTTTGATATGGATGAAAAACATATTGTAATAGCTCTTTTATCTCTAAAACAAATTTATAAAGATAAAAAAGTAATGAGAGAGAGTGTGTGCATACATGAAAAGAAAAGAAATAATTGTACAGTAAAAAAAGAGTAATGAGAAAACCCATGAAAAGATGAGAAAATAGAGGAAAAAGGAGAGAAACCCATGAAAGGATGAGAAAATAGAGGAAAAAGGAGAGACTAGTGGGGATGCAAAAAAAAAAAAATAAATGAAGTGCATGCAAAATAAGGTGTGAAAAAGAACTTTTATGCAAAAGAAAGTGATGCGAGGATAGCTTATCTAGCCTAAGCACACATGATTTTATTTTTGTATAAAGGTTACTATTTTTCTCATTTTTATGTTAATGAATTAACCATTTCTTTGCATAGTATGATTGTTTCTTTTTTGAATGTGTATGAAGACCTATCCACAAAGAGATGCTTAAAGAACTACCACCATTGAGACGGATAGAACATCAAATTGACTTCATTTTGGGCTCTTAAATTCCAAATAAATTAGCTTATAGGAGTAATCTCAAGGAGGACTAAGGAGCTTCAAAGGCAAATAGATGAGCTAATGGATAAATATTTGATTCGTGAGTATGAGTCCTTATGTTGTTTTTGTTTTACTTGTGCTTAAGAAGAATGGATCATGGAGATGTATGGATTGTGGAGTAATAAATAAGGTAAATATTAAATATAAACATCCTATTTGTAGGCTTGATGAATTACATAGTTCTAGTATGTTTTCTAAGATTGATTAAAAAGTGGCTATTACTCAATTAGGATGAAAAAAGGATGAAGAAGAGATAAAAGCCATTAAGGAATGGCCTATACTAATGAATGTTGGATACGTGCATTCCTTCAATGGATTGGCATGTTTCTATAGGCATTTTGTTAAGGATTTTAGTGCGATAATTTTGCTATTAATTGAAGTCGATAAGAAGAGTGTTGGTTTTAAATGGGGGAAGACAAATGAACAAGCTTTTACTTTGCTTTAATTTAAATTAACTAGTTCACCTTTATTAATTTTGCTTAGCCTTTCTAATACTTTTGAAATTGAATGTCATGGATCAAGTTTAGGAATTACAGTTGTACTTATGTAAGAAGGGAGGTTGATTGCTTACTTTAGTGAAAAGCTTAATGGAGCTTCTTCAAAATACCTAACCTATGACAAGATTTATGAATTAGTGAGATTACTAAAAACATGGCAACACTATCTATGGCCAAAAGAATTTATGATTCACACCGACCATGAGAGCTTGAAGTATTTTAAAGGACAATAAAAGCTTAACAAACAATGTGCTAAATGGAGTGAGTTCATATAGTCATTTCCATATGTCATTAGGTATAGATAAGGTAAGCAAAATATTATTGTTGATGCTTTATCAAGGAGGTATGTGCTTCTTTCTACTCTTGCTGCTAAGTTATTAGGATTTAAATATTAAAAGGACTTGTATGAAAAAGACCATGACTTTAGCACATTCTATCATGCATGTGGAAAGGTTGCTTTTGAAATGTACTATAATCATAATGGATTCTTATTTAAAGACAATAAATTATGGGTGCCTAATTACCTTTTATGTGAATTGTTTATGAGGGAAGCTCATGAAGGGGGGTTTAATAGGGCACTTTGGTGTGCAAAAGGCTTTAGATGTTTTACATGAACATTTTTATTGACCTAATATGCAAATTGATGTGATTTATGTCTTACATGCAAACATGCTAAGTCTAAATCTAAATCACATGAATTATACATGCCTTTATTGATTCCTAGTATGCCTTGGATTGATCTTTCTATGGATTTTGGTTTAGGATGACTCGAGTTAAACATGGTAATGACTCTATATTTGTTATGGTATCATTTTTCAAAGATGGCTCACTTTACTCTATGTCATAAAATTGATGATGCCATTGATATTGATAACTTATTTTTCAAAGAAATTGTTAGATTGCATGGTATGCCTAAAACTATTATTAGTAATAAGGATACACAATTTCTTAGTTTCTTTTAGAAAACATTATGGGGGAAAATATGAGATTAAATTGTTATTTTCAACTATATGTCACCCATAAACTGATGGACAAATAGAGATTATGAATAGAACATTAGGACAATTATTATATGTGTTACTTAGAAAGCATTTGGAATCAAAGGAAGATTATTTGCCACATATAGAGTTTGCATATAATCATAGTGTGTATTCATCTACTTATTATTGTCCTTTTAAAATTATGTATGGTTTTGTTCCTTTAAGTCTTTTAGATTTATCTCTTTTACCATTGAATATGAGCATGAATCTTGATGTGAAAAAAAAACTTAAATTTATTAGGATTTGTATGAAAAAGTGCACATAAATAGTGAAAAGAGGAATGAACAAATAACTAAACGTGCTAATAAAGGGCATATGAGACTTGTGTTTGAACCTGAGGATTGGGTTTAAGTGCACTGTGGGAAGGAAAGATTTTCTGGTTTAAGAAAGTCTAAGTTAAACCTAAGAAAGGATGGTGCTTTTCAAGTCTTAGAGAGGGTCAATGATAATGCTTATATTTAGACTTGCCTTATGAGTATAATGTTAGTTTTACTTTAAATATTGTTGATTTATATCCTTTTGATTTTAATAAGGTGCATGATGTGAGGATGAATCTTCACGAGAAATGAGAGAATGATGCAAACATGGATGATACCATAAAGACGTCACTCTTCACTTCAAGGGACCCATGACTATAACACATTTAAAGAGATTTAAAGAAGCTTTGGGAGCTTTTGTATAGAAAGAGGATAAAGCTTTGAATGTAGATTCAAGGAAAACATGTTAAAAGAAAATTAGTGGATCTTCTTCAAACCAAAAATAAGGTTTATACACTTTGATTTCATACGTTGAATCAAGATGGAAACTTCAAATCAATTGGAACAACTTAATCTAAAAATGATTCCAAGATTCCATAAATGATTTTATGAAAGCTTATGAGACAAGACATGTAAGATGTCCAAAGGGAGGACACAGAGGGGGCGGGTAAGACACAAAGATAAAGTCAAAGAATAAGGTCAATAAGTCAACTAAGTCAAAGTCTAAGATCTTACAAATTTGCTTAATTAGTATTATCTTTTCATCTTTTTCTACTATTGGTTGGATTTACTATCCATATTAGCTTAGGATTTTTTTATTTCTTAATTAGGAGAATTTGTTTCTTAAAAGGAGCTCTTAGTTGTTATTTTAAAAGGTCTAAATTACCTCATGGTTGAATTGTACCTAGGCCAATTCTTATCCTTGTTATTTTTTATTAAGATTAGGATATCCATTAGTGTTTTGGGATATTAGATTAACCCTTAGCCGAGTGCATGGCCACATTCATTAGAGTTAATTTCTTTTATTCTAATTCGGATGTTAATAATTAGAATAGGAAGTAATACATCATAAAGGCTATTTATGCCTTATATTAAGCCACCATGAGCATTAATGAATTATTAATATTTTTGGCTTAATTACTTTATTTGACTTGTTTTTTTTAATTCTTGAAAGAACTTGCTGAGATCATTAAGTGAAGACTTAATTAACTTTGCAAAATTATTTAATTCTAAGCTTAAAATTGACAATTAATTTTAGGTTTTGAATTAAAAAATCTTTAATTCTTTATAACTTAGATTGTTATATATAAGTTATCTAGAAGTCTAGACATGAACTAGAGTTTGCATTGCTTGACTCTTGATAGATCTTATGGTAAAGGTAACAACATTGCAAATGGGTTTGGGATAAGTTACCCATATTCATATCATTAAAGTGGACCATAAAGGTGGAGAGGAACATGATCGTCTAAGTTTTCAAGAAGGAGTAGAATGTAATTGAGCTACTCATGGCTAGTGTTATAGACCTTGTGGATCTGATGGGGCTTATTGAGAAACACCATCTGATAACCAAGCTAACTGGTATACTTTCTTATTACACTCATTTACTTTGTTTACTAATTGATCTTAATACTTAATGGTTTTGTAAGGATGGATTATAAGACAACTAATACTCACTAGAAGGCAGTTCAAACTACTTCGAGTGATGCTAAGCAACCTCATATATAGGTGAAAAAGGCTACTTCTCGTAAGTAGGTGTAAGAGATAAAAGTGCTCGAGTTGCATGTGGGAGAGAGGCTTGACCCAATATCTACCCATTCCTATATCTGAGCACATGGGCATGCCAATGACTACATAGGAGTCACCCCTGAAGAAGTGTTGAATGATGGGGTTGATGTTGACTCAAATGATAAGTTGTTTATGGTACCTAAGGATTTAAGTAGATGTCCTGAGCCTTAGGGCTTCTTGAAGATCAAATATGAGTCGAGCATATTGAACCATCCAATTGTTAGCAAGACTTTAGGGAGCATCTCTATCCTCTATAGTGATGAGGAGAAGCTTCACCATATGATTAATAGACAACCTATAGATCATGTAAATATGCATAACCTTAAGGTAAACTAAACTAAATAGCCTTAAGATAAATTGAAGATTGAGCAAATAAACTTACTCACTATGTTGTTTTCTGCTCAGGATATGGTAGCTAAGGCAATCTAAAGCCAAAGGTCAAAGTCTTCTAAAAAGGAAAAAAATGCCAAGTTGGAAGGTTAGCTGATCAAGGTGAAAGATGACTCGGTTGTGCTGAAAAAGGACCATGAGGATACCTTTAAGTAGATGGCTCAGGGGGTAAACCTACTAAGCTCTATATAGGCAGCACTAGAAGCTTCTAAGGTCAACATAGTCATGTTGATTGATCTTAAGGCGAAGACGACTTTATAGCTATGAGAGATGTCCCGAAAGAATGTCGAGCTTGAGTAATAAGTAAGCTATTGCAACAAAAGAAGAAGAAACTCATGACTTTACAACTAGGGAGATGGTTGAGATGTGTATTAGATATAACACCAATTCTTTAAACTTAGATTGAATAGATTTAGCACAATTGAAAGGAGTTGCATGTACCCCTAGGGATAGGATAACATAAATCTTTCGAATTAGGGTCAAACCAAATAGTGAAATTCAAAAAACTATAATGCAATTTTAAGGGATTTTAATTAGGAACAAATTCCAATTCATCAACCTAGAATTAGACATTAATGATATTGAGAAGGACTTTAACACACTAAAGGAATTTCCACGATTCCATAAACATTGAATTAGATTGTATTGTCAAAAAAATCAATTTCTTAATATGTATTAAGGGGATTTAACACTTGAGTGTTAATTGTCAAATTGATCATCTTTTTCCCACTCTCTAGTTCATATTTTCATTATTTTAGTTTGTTGAATTACTTTATTTTATTTTAATTTTTGATTAGTTAATTAATTCACTTAAAATTACTAGTTAAATAATAGAGAAAAAACTAATATTAGTACTTTTAGTCCTTAAGGGATCGACACTCGATACTCTTACTCTATACTATACTCGATAGGTGTAGTTGTCTATTTGATCTATAGGTGTTGGCCTTCAGACTGTATCAAGTTTTTGGTGCCATTTTTTAGGGACTAAAATATTAGGAACACTTTATATCTATTAATTTAGCCAATTTTTATTTTTCGTAATTTTTTTCGTCTCATTTTACCCTTCTTGTGTTTGTTTTGTTATGGTTTCTACTCTTTTAAGGGACTTTAGTGGTGTATGACTCAAAGCAACACAACTAATCTAGAACCTAAAGATCCTGAAATAGAGAGAACTTTCCATTAGGATTTAAGACAAAAGCATCAAGAGAAGATTGAGCATAATCAAGACATAGTAATCATGGCAAATCGTCAAATGACTATGTTTGACTACACCAAACCCACTGTGATAGATGCTAGAACAAACATAGTGAGACCTGTTGTTACAGCTAATAATTTTGAAATCAAGCCAAATATCATTCAAATGGTGCAACATTTAGTACAGTTTGATGGTTTGATAAATGAGGATCCAAATTCTCATCTAGCTGATTTCTTAGAAATATGCGACTCTTTCAAGATTAATGGAGCTATGGATGATGTCATTCGTTTAAGGTTATTCCCATTTTCATTAAAGGGAAAAGCCAAATGGTGGTTGAACTCACTTCCTAAAGGTTTTATTACTACATGGAACCATATGACAGAAAAGTTCTTATTAAAGTATTTTCCACTTGTGAAATTGGTAAGATTAAGGAATGATATCTCATCGTTCATTCAATTTGATTCTGAATCACTTATGAGATGTGGGAATGATTCAATGATTTATTGAAGAAGTGACCACAACATGGGTTGGATACTTGGGTTCAAATTCAAACATTCTATTGTGGATTGAATCAAATGACTCATCAAATGATAGATGCATTGGCAGGAGGTTCTCTCAATAATAAGACACCTGATGGAGCTCAAACATTGATTGAGGAGATGGCAATGAACGAATATCAATGGCAAACAAATTCAAGGAGTAACAAACCTGTTGGTATGTATAATCTTGATTCAGTCATTGTTTTAGCAAGTCAGGTTAAAGCTTTGAATAGGAAGATTAATGAATTGGTTTTAGCACCACAAATGGGTCAAGTTTTGCAATGTGACTAGTGTGGAATGGGACATAGAAGCCAAGATTGTCCTAATAAGCTTGGAATGCAACAAGAGCAAGTGAACTATATGGGGAATGTTCCAAGATCACAAAATAATCCCTATAGTAACACCTATAATCTAAGATGGAGAAACCACCCAAATTTCTCATGAGGGAACCAAGGGCAAGAAAGGAATAATCATCCACCAGGTTACCAACAACAATAATAACCACCCTAAAAGAAGAAGTCAAATTTAGAAGAGTTAATGACCAAATTCATCCAAGCTTCCGATGCTTGACTCTAAGCTCAGGATGCCATTTGAAGAATCATGAAACAATCTTGAGAAATCAAGGAGCTTCCATCCATAATTTAGAGAATCAAATTAGACAGCTTACTAAAATGATTTCATAAAGGCCATAAGGTAGTTTGCCTAGTAATATAGAGACAAATCTTAAGGAACATGTGAAGGTGATCACCCTTAGGAGCGAAAAAGAATTACAAGCTGGACCTAAAGCTCAAGTCGAAGAGAAGAGTGTAGCAGAGACCCAAGACCAAGGTGATGCACGTCCTAAGCCGGTTAAGGAATTCAAACCTACTGTTCCATATCATGTGAGACTTAAGAAAGATCATTTAGATGAACATTATGGTAAGTTTCTTGAACTCTTTAAGCAACTCCACATTAACTTACCATTTGTTGAAGCTCTTTTGCAGATGCCTAAGTATGCAAAATTTTTGAAAGAATTCTTAGCCAACAAGAAGGGACTTGAAGAGTTATCTATAGTGATCCTTAGTGAGGAATGTTCAGCCATCCTATAAAACAAGCTACCTCGAAAGCTTAAGGATCCAGGGAGTTTACTATCCCCTATTTTATTAGTGATTTGACAATTGATAGAGCTTTAGCTGATCTAGGGGCAAGCATAAACCTAATGCCTTATAAATTATTTGCTAAGTTAAGATTAGGGGAGCCTAAACCAACTAAAATGAGCATTCAATTAGCTGATAGGTCAATTAAATACCCTAAAGGTATTATTGAGGATGTGTTGGTGAAGGTATACAAATTCATCTTTCCTACTGATTTTGTCATATTTGATATGGATGTCAATGTTGAGGTTCTATTAATTCTGGCTCGACCATTTTTGGCTATAGGTAGAGCTTTAATTGATGTTAGTGTAGGTAAATTAGCTTTAAGGGTTGGAGATGAAGATGTGACCTTTAAAATTTCTGATGCTTTTAAACACTCACTTGATCAAGATGACCCTTGTTATTTCATTGATTTTATAGATTGTGCTATTTCTGATTGTATGTAGATAATTATCTCTCAAGATCCATTAGAGCATTGCCTTGCTCAAGGTGAGAAGACAAGCAAAGAGGAAAGTGTGAGAAGTGAGCAAGCAGTCTATATAGAGGCTAATGAACTAATAATAAGGGAGAGTAAGAAGAGTATAAATAGAAAGAGGAGAATTCTAAAAAAAAAAAAAGAAGAAAAGAAAACACAACAGAATCTGTGCAGTTTTTACCGCACACATATGCATGCCACCGCATAAAGATTTCAAAGAAAAACTTATTTGTCACAATGCTTATGCGGTCTAAACCATACATATGTACAGTTGGGACCACACATGGACTACCACGAGTAGCCTTGTCCAGTCTTATGTAGCAACCAATATACACATGTGCGTTGGTGCGCGCAAGGGACTACAAAATAAAAATAAAAATAATATCTTATAAAAATTTAACTTGTGTAGGAGTTTTAATTGATGTGATTATTTATTTATTTATTTTATTTTTGGGTGTTTTTATTTTGTAGGAATTAAAAAAAAACCAAATCTTGTGCGGTTTGGGGATAGCCCATGTGCGCATCAACGCACATGGCTTGCTAGGAAATGAATGATTTTTTTTTAAAAAGCAAAAGTTCAATAAGTTGTGTGGTGATGCGCACATATATGCGCTTATCATCCTTTTGTGCCCAGAGCTTGTGCGGTCCAGGCCACATATATGTGCGGTTAGGACCGCACATGGTTAAAAAAAAAAAGAAAAAAAAGAAGCAGAATATGTGCGGCTCAATAGCAGGTCATGTGTGCATCACTGCACATGCCTGTTGCTGGATATATATTCATATAAAAAAAATCCATAAAACATCACTCAACCTGGCCATCACCCTTCCCCATTCCGTTTCCTAACTCGGACATAGCCGACCGCTCCTCACACCATCAAAATCGAGCCTACCCGCATCCTATCTCATCCCCTCCTACTCGACCGTACCTCAACCCAATCCCAACCCGACCACACCCTCAACCAAATCCCAGCCCACACCCCCTCGTACACTCCTAACTGCCCACATTCCCCTTCCTGAGCCAACTCACACCCCCGCACATTAACACGACCCCAACCCAGATCTAGCTGCCACCAACCAACCCCTTTTTCCAATTTGTCACATTATACACTTCAAATTTTAGGAGTTTTTTAGTATGTCTTTCTTATTTATTATTTGTTACTTATTAGTCAATTCCAATTTTCTTTTAGGACCTAAGCTTATGCTTTTATTCTTACTAGTGCTTCATTGTTTATGATTCTGCATACTGTTTGGGTATTATCTTGCTGGAATACTTTTTTGATACTGTTATTTCTCTTGGTTATGTTATGTGTGCTGGTTTTCATTGTGATCTGTTTGCCTAGTCATTCCATCATTGCGTCTCATGTCTCAGTGTCGACCTTCGAAATGCCCTGCCCAACCCATTACCAATTTTGATGACACATGATTTTCTTTCGTAGTCAATTCGAATTGGTACGATAAGTATATTCTACATAAATTCATTAGTGAACGTGCTACTACTTCAGACGTTGATACGCCACTCTACATTTGAGCTGCATTTCATACGTTAGGATGGGAACGAATCTTAGATTTTCAGGGTCAATATTGCCCTTAAATAGTCTATAAATTTTGTGCTAACATTGAAAACAAAACGACCGAGAATTGTTTAAAGAATCATTCTTTTGTTCCTGGTCAGAGAGTAGTGCTCACTTGTGCTTCTCTTGCATTTTTTTTAGGAGTTCCAAATGTCATCCCTCTACTTGTTTTAGGTCCTAATAGAATCATCGGTCAGCATCACATCCCAAGTGATGGATCTTTTAATTTGTTGAGAGTTGCTTCTCAATTAGGCTTAGTGGCATGCTACCAACGAGATCGTTCACGGTGCTTAGCTAAGCACTTGGATGCCCATTCTAGAGTAATAATTACATTGCTTGCATATAATGTCTTTCCCAAGGTTAATGCTCTTAATGAAGTGCACATTAATGATATTTACCTTGTGCATAAAATGATCCATGGTTTAGGTGATATTGAAGGTGTTCCTTTAGCTCATATTTTAATTACACGCATTTGTGATGTTGTTCGTCTCTCACGGTCAAACAAAAATTTTGTTTTTCCTTATGCTCTTAACCAATATTTTTTCAAGTTTAGGTGTTGATTTTGTAGGTGTGCACATGTTTCCTATGGAGTCATCAATAGCTACTGATACACTCTGCCATTTAAGCTTCTTCTCTACTAATCACACCCACACTCGACCCTCCACTATCCCAGATCACTAACCCTTTGAGGATGATGCCTTTGCCAATGAAGGGGCAAGCAGGGCCATCACATGACCTTCCACCAATAGTTGGTGAATCTACCCAATGTCTACTATCCCACATACTTCACGACGTTCGTGTAATGCATGAATGCTAAAATTGCTTGGAAGATGTGCAAAATCGAATGCCTCAACAATTGGCTCAACATGGCGAGCTTCTTATCTAAATTTGAGATTTCTACATCGTCTCCTTCCGCCATTTCCACCACCTGCACCTTGAAATTCCAGGAAAGTTTCCTGGTTCTTTTGTTCTTTTTCTTTTTTGTTTTGTTTAGTATGTTATTTGTTTGTTTTGTCATATTGAAAACTTCTACTCCACATTGAGGACAATGTGTCTTAAGTGTAGGGGAGGGTTTATATTGTTTAATAATTTTGTTTTAATTTTTTTGCTATTTTATTCTACTTTCTTCATTTATATATATTTAAAAAAATTTTATATTTTGTTTTGCTTTATTGTGTGAATGACTCATTATTTGTTTAGTAGTTCCCTCATTTAATCTTAACTTGATCAAAAATATCTAGTTATGCCTTACATTCACTTTCTTAATTTGCAAACCTTATTTTCTACCATAGATATTTAATTATCACTATCTTTAAAGAAAATCTCAATGTTTGGAAGTTTACAAATTCTTAAAAAAAAACAACAATTTATATTTTTACACTATAAATAAAGTTTTGAGCCTCTTTTTCTTGTAATATGCTTAATTTTGTGAATTTTTTGTTGAATGAGTCCTCAAATAGTGCTAAGGTCTCTAGAACTTGATTTGTTATGGTTTGGAGACCACATTATCAAATACAAGTGTAAAAATGATTAAGGCAATTTAGGATTAACCATTTGTTCCCTTTTTTTCTTCATCCACCCTTTTATCCATTTAGTGAACCGCATTGAGCCTACGAGAACCTTTTTTTTTTTTATAATCTCATGTTTATCTAGTCAATGAAGCCTAATCCCTCGAAATATTAAATTGGTCATGTTTGCTTTAGGATGAAATTTGGTTTCTACAATCACAAAGGGTTGTTTCATGAAATTAGTAAAAACTCTTAAGTGTGTGGGGTTGAGTGTTTTATTTTTTGGGGTGGGAATAAGAGAATATTATTTGATTAATTATTTGATTTTTGAATTATTATCTTTTGTAATTTTGAAATAACTCTTCTTTCTTCCTCTCAAAATGCAGAAAAAAAGTCAAAAAAATAATATAAAAGAAAAAAGAAAAGAAAAAAGAAGAAGAAAAAAAAGTTAAAAGAAATAAAAGAGGAAGAAGAGAATGTATTTATTTATCAAGGCAGTGCAATTCTATTTTATAAAATATATCAAGTAAGGGCTTAGAATTTTTATTATTTTTAAGGTCCATGAGAGTGAGACTATGTTTTGGGCGTGAGATTTGTTTTTTATTAAGAGATAATGTGAGTTTCATTTAAGAGAATATTTAGTAAGCATGATCAATTATTTTGTAGTCCACTTACCTAAAAACACCTACCTTCTACTAAGGCCCCATTACAACCAATAGAAAGACCTTTTGATTTATGTTTATATTTGAATTTAAGTGGTGAAGATGTAATTTAATCTCAAGCTTATGGTAGACTTTTAGACTATTTGTTGGACGATGAGAGCATACATTAACCTTTAAACACTTGAAATGAGAGGTACGTTATGTGAAACTTGATAAATGAATTTGTTTTTTTTTTTTTGGATTTGTGAATGGATAATCTTTGATGCATTTGATTTAGGGGTAGTTATGATTAAATGAGTATGCTAGAACACAAATTTATGAAAGTTTGGGATTTGATGAATTTTTTGCATAGCTTAGTTAATTTGATTTGTTACGATGCTGATGAGGGGATGAAATGTGTTTATGAGTCAATTGTGTTAGTTTTTATGGGTTTGTGCTTAGTGTTTTTCTTATTTTATTTTGAGTCTTTTATGTATGTCTTTTTTCATTACCTAAGTATTTTTGCTTAGGGACAAGCAAAATACTAAGTGTGGGGGAATTTGATAGTTCTTTATTTTTAAGTATTTTTAGGGCTAGTTTTATTTTTAATTGCATCTAGTTTGGAGAAAAATACCAGATAATGTCTCACTTTTGGCTTGTATTCTGTAATTTTATAGGAAATCCAAGAAATTGGAGCTTATTGATGAATTATAAGAGTTTTATGGGTAACATTGTACAGTTTCTGAAGTTCAAGGATCAAATAAAATTTTGGCAATTAGGGACCAATTCTAATATTTTTCAGACATGATTTGAGTCTAATCTTCATTCAAATTAGGAAGAGCTCCTGTAAAAAGAGGGAGAGTTCATGTTTTACCATATCCAATTCAAAATAGGAGAGTTTATCATTAGTTTTTTGTTTCCAATTGGTGAAAGATTCTTAATTATTCCTATTTTAAAGGGGAATAAGAGATTATAAATGGGGGAGGAAGTTTTTGTTTTGGATAGATAATATTTTTTGGAGAAAGTTTTTATTTATTTTATTTTTCTAGAGAGAATTATTTTATTTTATTTTTAACTTTCTGGAGAAGAAACTGTCCACAAGAGGAGAATTATTGGTCATCCATCAAACTTGAAGAGAATTGAAGAATACAAGGGTTTTATCATGAAAACTTTTTTATTTTATTTTCTTTTTATTTTGATGTTGGCTGGTAATTCCGTTATGAACTAAATTAGTTAGACACTTGGGTGTAATGAAGCCTAAAATGAGTTTTGAATTGTGATTTTTTAGATAATACAATCTTTTTATTATTTATGGAATTCAATTGTATTTGCTCTTTATTTTCTTGAATTGATATATCCGAAATATTGATTCATGTTTTATAATTCTTTAAACTTAGATTGAGAAATTAAGTTATTAAATAAATTTAACACAATTAAAAATAGTTGCATATACCCCTAGAGATAGGATAACATAAATCTTCCGAATTAGGGTCAAACCTAATAGTGAAATTCAAAAAACTATAATGAAATTTTAGGGGTTTTAATTAGGAAGAGATTTCAATTAATCAACTTAGAATTAGACGTTAATGATCTTGAGAAGGACTTTAACATACTAAAGGAATTTTTACAGTTCCATAAACATTGAATTGGATTGTATTGTCGAAAAAGTCAATTTCTTAATAAGTCTTATGGAGATTCAATACTTGAGTGCTAAAGTAGCAGTTCTATCAAGAAAGGGAGACGTTGTTGTCATATTGATCACCTTTTACCCACTCTCTAGTTCATATTTTCATTATTTTAGTTTGTTGAATTATTTAATTTTATTTTAATTTTTGATTAATTAATTAATTCACTTAAAATTACCATTTAAATAATAGAGAAAAAGCTGATACTAATACTTTTAGTCTTTGAGGGATCGACACTCGATACTCCTACGCTACACTATACTCAATAGGTGCACTTGCCTATTCAATCTATAGGTGTTGGCCTTAGATCATATCAAGGCCTTGGTTGATTTTTACATCCCAAAGATAGCAAAGACCATAAATTAATGAAGAATAACCTTGGTTGATTTTTACATCCC
Source organism: Omphalea diandra (assembly GCA_949677035.1). NCBI lineage: Eukaryota > Viridiplantae > Streptophyta > Magnoliopsida > Malpighiales > Euphorbiaceae > Omphalea > Omphalea diandra. The sequence continues at coordinate 27,444 of CATIWR010072079.1, forward strand.
AGAGATAGCAAAGACCATAAATTAATGAAGAATAACCACAACCTATATTTTATCACTCCATTTGAAGCTTGATGGTAGTTCAAGTCTTCAAGTCCGTAAAGAGTTTCCCAAAATGATCTTAGTCTAAAGTTATTAGGGTGATCACTCATGCCTCCTTTATAAAAACCAAAAGCATCTCATATGGTGTTTTGGTCAATAGTGTATTCCTTATCAAAAAGCCTAAAAATAATAGATGTTTCATGCTCATTCTCAAAGTGAAGTGTTGAAAAGAACTCAAGATTGAGTATTTTGTAAGAGGGAGTTGTGAGAATGCAAATCTAACCCAACTCAACCTACCTAGAAGTTCTTTCATCCTATCAAGGATTTCTAATCACAACAAAGATGGTTCTATCAAAAACCTGCATATAACATGTACCCTGGAGTTAAGAGAGAGGAATTTCTCACTTTTATCATCATTATAAATAGAGAAGGGAACATTATATCTTAATGAGAAGTCTCTTAGACATTTTTGATGTTGCTTCCCTTTTTGCCTTCATGATGATGCTGCTGAAGACATCTTGAAGTGACGAAAAAAGTAGAGGTGTGGTGGTGATGGTTATGAAAGAGTAAATAACCAAAAGAATAACTAAAAAGATAACTAAAGGATAGGGGAAAAGTTGATGCTCATAAGACTTTTACTTGCTCTTAAACTTTGATAGAGTGTTTGAATGAATGTGTGAGTGAAAAATGTGAAGGAAAAGGCCCTATTTATAAGGAAAAAAGCCCTATTTATAAAGAAAAGGGTAGGGTTTGATCAGGAAAGTTCTTAATTTTAATTTTGCTAAAAAATCTCCCTAAAACTTTCCCCTTAAAGCATTAAAATTGAGGGTGTCACAGCCTACTACATGTGTCATGAGTTCAATAAGGCCACGCTTCATCCAAAGTGTTATGGAGTCATAGGTTGTCTCAAGCCGTAGCTTGTGAGTCTGTTAAGCCCCTTTTACTCATGCTAGTCATGGCTTGTGACATTAGTTGCGGACATGACAGCAAGCACCTCTAATGCATACAAATTTGTTTAAAATTAAGCCCCTGGTTGGATAATATCATTAAACACATTGAAGACGTATGAGTAATGATGAAATGCATCAAATTAGGACTTCCATAATGCACAATCCATCATTGATCAAACTCTAAACATGAAATCAACATTCACTAACACAAAACACACATTAAAAACTAAAAATTAAGATATGTAAAGTTCTAATTAATATCAACAAACTCTAAGATTAAAAGTAAACATATTAAAAAGGAAGGAAAATGCAAAGTTTTAAAGCCTAGAAAACTAAGACCTAAGGGGTTACATTCTAAATTAAGAATACAAATCTTTTGTCTATTCCTTTCTTGGTCTTCCTCCACCCTTTTTAGCCTTAATGGCTTCCTTCTTACCCTTTTTGATAAAGTGCAAACCTCTATTGGCTTTACTCCTTCCTTTTCATCATCACTTAAAGAAGAGTCCTCCACCTCAATGATAATTCCCTTGGCTTTATTCTTTTTCTCCATTGCCACAATCAATTCAAAAAAGCATACAAACTCTCCCTTACTAAGAAATGCCTTATGGTAAGTATAAAACTTTATGGCTTTTTTAGGTGTAAGGGTTATTTTAGGTGGAAGTGGGGTTTTTGGGTTTAGGTAATTTGAGATTAGGTGGTCAAAGGGGTAAGGGTTGTTCTTTCTTAACTTTAGCTTGGACAGGATTTATTTATGCTATTCAATTACTATAATAGATGAGGAATACGACCAAAGTTATTTCCTTTTCTATTTATAAGCAATATTTCCTTTCTAATCCTAATGGATTATAAAATTGTTAAACATCTAGAATATGCTAGACCTCTCTTACACAAAAGAGCGACTAACTTCACCTTTATTACTATTTCACCATGAAATTCAAATGAGAACAATTTTAGCAATCTTTTACAACATTTTGGAGTGTAAAAATATAAACAAGTACTATTACAACACAATTTCACATTAAATATTAAATAAATATGTTACCACCAGTGTTGAAAATCTTTTTCAAATTGTTTACTTTAAATGTCCTTATTTATTCCATGTGCTCCATAGCAACTTATCCAACTCAAACATTTAACTAAAAATAACTTGGGTTACCTCCCAAGAGTATTATTTTAAGGTCTTGTAGCTTGACGCTTCTCTTTTTTTTTTTTCAGTTAGGTGTAGTAGTGAAGTGAAGGACTTCTTCATGCTTCTTTAGCTCCATCCTATAATAGGGTTTGAGACATTGTCCATTAACTTTAAAAAATTCTCTTTTTGATTTTTAATGTCAACTGCTCCATGTGAGTAAATTTTGCCTATTACAAAAGGTTTCATCCATCTAGATTTTAATTTTTTGGGGAACAACCTCAATCGTGAGTTAAAAAGCAACATTTTTTTGTCTTTCTTAGAAGTTATATTGCATAATGTACTTGTCATGGTACTTCTTTATTTTCACGTTATAAATCATGGCACTCTTATACACCTCCAATATTAGCACTTCTTTTCTTTCTTCCCCTTTCTCATCCTCAATCTTATCCATTTTCTAACACCTCTCTTATACACTTAGTTTAGGCTTTCACACCTCTCTTATACACATGCTAGTTTAAGTGAAAAACATTATGCACTAGTCTAGGCTCACATAATAACCTCTCTTAAGTGTTTTGTATATGTTCACACTTCAACCTCTTACAAGAGTTTTGAATCTAGGTTAACTCTCAATCTCTCACAATGGTGTTTATTACTCACACCTAACAATCAATAACACATAAATGAGAATGAAAGATTAAGTAGCAAATTGGCAAGAGTTTGATTACAAATTAACTAATTCTCTTATATTAACATCTATTTGGTGGAGTATTTATAGCCCACATCCACCAAAGAGATGTTACTCTAAAACTATCAATAAATCTCTAAGTTGTGTTAGGCAAATTTTGCATCAAATACTAGTGGAAGTCATCATTGTTATTACCATTTTATAGTCAAAATTTCCAATTTGCACTGAGAAGCCAAAAATCATGATAAAGAACCCCGTCTTATGTCTAACGGCTAATGCACGTGTCACTCATTCATTGGTTGTCCAAGAAAAATAGTCATTATGTTATACCTGCTTCTAAAAAGTCACGATTATGAGTTATCTTTTCCTTAGGCACAACTAAGATCTCGAATTCCTCTGTTTGATGAGAAAATTACAGCTTCTTCAGTCGCAATCGCGACCAGCAATTCGCCCTCGTGATTTTTTTATCTTCAATGGATACCTTGGACACTTGGCGTACTATGGCTATGGCTTTGGTTCCCTTCTTTGTCACTATGAAAGTTGCAGTCGTGAATCCAGATGCAATATTCACCGTAAATTCCTCTGTAACTCAAGCTCACTTCCTTTGGCTAAGTCGGAGCTACGAATTTGCCTGTGAATTCCTCTGGCCTAGCTTCATTCATCCTTATGAATGATTCACGGTCGTGATTTAGGATATACACACTGCGAATTTTGGGGAACTTTTCAAGGTTAGAGATTTTAAATTCCATCCAACTTTCATTGAAAAAACTAACTTATAATCTACAAAACAACACTTAATAAAAGTATTAGAACTAATCAATCTCTATTATCAAGATCAAAAGAGGTGCATGACTTAGGTTTAACCAACCTAGTCTAACAATCTCCTTCTTTTTTATTTTGACAACTTAAATTGATCTTAAGGGAAAACAAATGCATGAGTTATGAAGTTGGGATGGTGAAAGATTCAAATGAATACTTAAAAAATTTCTAGTTAATGATCAAAGTAAAATTCTAAGTATGAGAGACAAACAATGCTCCCCCTCAACTTATGTTATTCTCTTCCAAACTATTTTCTCTATACAATTTTCTTCCCCTTTGGCAAGATCAAAAGGAGGGTGAATGGAGAAGATCAAATAAAATGCATACAGATGAGATAAAGTGATCATAAGGAGCAAATATTAACTCATAGAATCTTAAAAGTTGTAATAAGGAAAAAAGTTGCAATCATCATTAGAGTTACCTTAAAAATAAATTCAATCACATAACAGATGAGACAAAGGATTGCAAATGAAACATTTTTATTTATTCATAAGATGTGGGATCAACAACTTTACATCAAAGATATTAAAAAAAAAAAAAAGAAAATCATAGTCTAGAATATTAGAGAACTGTCATCATCTCCATAATCATCTTGCTCTTCATTGTCTCCTCCTTTTTGAGCTTCATCTCCATCCTCAACCTCTTGGTTGTCTTCCTCCTCCGTTGCGTCTTCATAATCGATGAAATATGGAAGATGACAAGGAGGAACACCCATTTTCTCTTGTAGGTCCACCAGGTCACTGTGTAGGTGGGAAAGAAGGAGAAATCTTCTCTTCAACATCCTCATCACCTTATCTAACTTTCGGTTGGTGATGGCAAGAGAAATTTTGGTCTTAGATTTTAGTTGAGGTGGTGGGATTGGTATTGCTCCTTCTTCAATGACAAGCCTTTTTCATTTGCAGGCTTGGGATGTTTTCAGCTTTTTGGGGTACCAACATATCTGTAGATGGAAATCATATGGGAAGGAAGGAGAAATTGGCTCTTAGGTTTAGTGCTCATGTGAATCACTTGATCCATAAAATAGTGACTGGATTGGATGGGCTTATTTTTAACAAGGTAGAAAAGGAAAGCAATGTCCTTTTAAGATACCTTTTCATTACCATCACCTCTAGCGTTAATAGAGAAAGTGATGATATGATGAAGTAATAAAAAAGGAAGGGTTTTGATGTATTTGGCTAAGGAGGTTTTGGGATCATGTTTGATCTCGATAGAAACTTTAGACCAAAACTTAGAGTAAATGTCATCAAGTGTAGAGATAATGAATGGAATATTATCTCTGACTTAAAGATTGAAAAGGTTGGACAATTGTTAAAAGTGATAAAGTAAGGATCTCCAAAAGCACGAAACATTAACTTGTATTGTCTGGTACAGGATTCGGCTTGTCGATTTAGAGTCATGATACACAAGAACTCTCTCACAATTTTTTCATATCTAGGCTCGTCCGAAAGATGAATTCATTCCATACCAAATTGGAGAGAAACATGTGGATCTCGTCTTTGATCCCCAGAGACTCTAGAAGGAAAGTAGAAGGGATTTTGTTTGGAATGATGATCTTAGAGGCGTTCGTCTTATAATGATCCTTATCCTCTTTTGTAATCCATTTCATTTGATGTAGGGATGGTGGTGCTGAGGCTTGGGTTATTGCCTTACCCTTCTCTACTCTTGAAGCTTTCTTAGGAGCCATTGGAGAGCGTAAGAAGTTTTGGAGATGTTAAGAGTAAGAGAGAAGATAGATTGATTTGGTGTAGCAAGTAGTGATGAAAATCACTATTTAGAAGGTTTATATAAGCATAGAATGGTGTATAAATAAATAGAAATGGCTAGAATGTGAATAATAAAAGGTAAAAAACTGATTGGCAGTCAAATCAAATTAATGTGTGGCAGTTACTAGAATTTGTGATCGCTAAATAAAAGTCGCGACTGCTAATTCTAAAATATGTGAGTAACGGATAAAAAAAACCTTAGGAACTGGCACGTACAACGATCAAATTTTGAATTTTTGATTGAATTCTCAATGGAGAGCAAAATTCTTGACCGCGAATTGATAATTGTCAAACGGGTACAATGAACCTATAATTCACGATAATGAGTCAAGGAATATTGACTGCAAATTACAAGGCAAGAAGGATAACAATAAAAAAGTAAAATTTAATGTTTAAAGTTGTGATCCACTTAATATATTGATGTTTAATTTATGCAAATTGACATAGAATAGCATAATCACATTTAAAATTAAGACATCCAAAGATAAATATCATAAATAACCAACACATAGCAATTGAACAAAAGATCAAACTTTTCACTTTAGGGAATTTCAATCAAGCATTCTGAATTCTCTCTTAATGAAGTTCAACCTTTCTTCATTGAGAGGTTTAGTGAAAATATTCGCAAGTTGATGATTTGTGTCTATAAATTTTAACACAACATCACCATTTTGGACATGATCTCTAAGAAAATGATGTCTAATATATATATGTTTGCTCCTAAAATGTTGGATGGGATTCGTAGAGAGATTAATTGCACTTGTGTTGTAACATTTGATGGGAATGTGATCAACAACTTTGTCATAATCCTTTAATTGTTGTTTCATTCAAAGCACTTGGATGCAATAATAGCCCGTAACTACATATTCGACTTCGGCGGTGGATAAGGCAACCGAAACTTGATTCTTACTAGACCAAGACACTAAACATTCTCCTATAAATTTGCAAGTTCCAGAAGTGCTCTTCTTATCTAAAAGACTATCGGCATAATCTGCATCCGAGTAACCTATGATACTAAAAGATGAATCTTTAAGATACCATAATCCTAAATGCAATGTGTTATACAAATATTTGAAAATTCTTTTGATAGGATTGAAATGTGATTCTTTGGGATAGGATTGAAATCTAGCACACATACATACACTAAACATAATATTAGGTCTAGAAGCGGTAAGATAAAGTAGAGAATCGATCATACCTCGATATCTCTTCTCATCAACCATCTTATCTGATTTGTCTTTGTCCAATTTGATGGTACCACTCATGGGAGTTTTTGCTACTTTGCATCCAACCATGCCAAATTTCTTGAGTATGTCATTTGTGTATTTGGCTTGGTTGATGAAGATCCCTTCTTTGGTTTGCTTGATTTGTAGACCAAGGAAAAACTTGAGCTCTCCTATCATGCTCATCTCAAATTCCCTAGTCATACACTTAGCAAAATCTTCACATAGAGATTCATTAGTAGCACCAAAAATGATATCATCAACATAAATTTGTACTATTAGTGTATTATATTTGTGCCTTGTTACAAATAAAGTTATGTCCACCTTTCTCTTTTCAAAATCATTTTTCAAAAGAAAAGAGCTAAGCCTTTCATACCAAGCTCTTGGAGCTTGTTTCAACCCATATAAGGCTTTATTCAATTTAAAAACATAATTTGGAAAACTATGTGATTCAAAACCAGGAGGTTGTTCAACATAAACTTCCTCCTTAATATTACCATTTAGAAAAGCACTGTTGACATCGATTTGAAATAATTTAAAATTCATATGACATGCATAAGCTAAAAGAATCCTAATGGCCTTTGACCTTGCAACATGGGCATAGGATTCATCATAGTTTATACCTTCCTCTTGGTTATAACCTTTTTTAATCAATCTAGCCTTATTCCTAATTATGAATCCTTGCTCATCTAACTTGTTCCTAAACACCCATTTGCAACTAATAATTGGGTGTTCCTTAGGCATAGGAACAAGTTCCCATACATTATTTTTTTCAAATTGGTTTAGTTCCTCTTGCATAGTAATCACCCAACTCTCAACATCAATAGCCTCATATATAGATTTTGGCTCAAGTTAAGAAACAAAAGCAAGATTATTATCTAAAAAGTTGAGTTAAGATCTAGTACTTAAACCCTTTGAAGTATCACTAATGATTAAATCTTTGGGGTGATGCTAGGAGAATCTCCAATCTTTGGGTAGATCTTGACTTGGCAATCTTCTTGTTAATGTTGAGGATCCTTGTCTACCCTTGATGGCTTATCCTCATCCTTATCTTTGTCTTCCTCTATTGTGGTATGTTCCAATTCCAATTTTTCAAAATCACCTACAAGATCATCAATAAAAGTAGTTTTCCCAACATCAAGCTTACTAGATTCATCAAATACAATATGCATAGACTCTTTAACAGCCATAGAACTTTTGTTAAAGACTCTATAGGCCATGCTAAAGGTGGAATAACCTTAATTAGTTTTTGAGTAAAATTTTCCAAGATTATCCTTAGTATTCAATATATAGCACTTGCATCCAAATACTATTAGGTATGATATCTTAGGTTTTCTACCATTCCATAGCTCACAAGATGTTTTTATTGAGAACGGGTCCTTTAAAAACTCTATTTGCAATATAAGACAAAGCATTAATGGCTTCAGCCTAAAAGTAATTTAGCAAGGAATACTCATTAAGCATAGTTCTAGCCATTTCTACTAGTGTTCTATTTTTCCTCTCTACAACACCATTTCGTTGTGGTGTTCTAGGAGTCAAAAAATTATGAAAAATCTTATTCTTTTAACAATAAGATTGAAAAGACTCATTTTAAAATTCCTTTCCATGGTCACTTCATATTAAAGTAATGAAGTAACCCTTTTCATTTTGAATTCTTTTTACAAAACTTTTAAAAGCATCAAAAGTATCATACTTATGAGCTAGAAAGGATACCTAAGTAAACCTAAAGTAATAATTAACTAGGACTAGTGCATACTATTTTCCACCTAAACTAGCACTTCTAGTAGGTCCTATCAAGTCCATATGAATTAATTGAAGAGGTCTAGATGAATTTATAATGTTCTTTACTTTAAGGAAGGATTGATGTTGCTTCCCCATATGGCAAGGACCACATGTCTTATCTCTAGAAAACTTTAGCTTGGGAAGACCTTCAACTAGCTTTCCCTTTTGATAAGCTTTGCAATAAATCCATGCTAACATGTCCAAACCTTATATGCCATAACCAAGCTTCATTACTAAGAGATTGCAATAAATCCATGCTAACATGTCCAAACCTTCTATGCCATAGCCAAGCTTCATTACTAAGAGATAAAAGACACTTAAAAGATTGGTTAGCCAAATTGTCTAAGTCAATTAGATAGGTATTATCTTTCCTTTCACCCTTAAAAACTACCTTTTTATCCACTAAAGTGGTAACTTGACATTCTCTAGGGTCAATGTTGACTTTATTACCTTTGTTACATAATTAACTTATACTAAGCAAATTATGTTGCAAGCCATCAACTAACAAAACATCATTAATTAAAGAGCAACCATTCTCACCAATGGTTTCAATGCCAATTACCTTACCCTTGGCATTGTTACCAAATGTGACATTACCACCTTTTTTTTTTTCCTTTAAGGCCATAAATAGCTTCCTATTGCCCGTTATGTGCTTTGAGCATCCACTATCCACATGCCAATCGTTTGATTTATTAGTGGTTGCCAAACATCTCTACACAACATAAATAAATCATCTTTTCTTTAGTACCCAAGCATACTTGGGTCTTAAGGGGTTAGGTTTTGAAGGATCCTTTAATTTGAGGTGTGCCTTCCTAATGTAACAAAAAACATTTATGTGTCCATACTTCATGCAATAATGGCATTAGAGTTTAGGCATATGTGTCTTCCTCTTATGCAATGCCTTGGTATGAGTGAGGGGTTTTCTCATACCAACATGATGAGTGTGAGAGCATAGACATGCATGAATAGGTGTAGGTGTGTATTTTCTGTGTGTGTGTGAATTATCATGTCTTTTATTGTACATGTAAGCATGATTGGACCTTTTAGAAATAGGCCTTGAGCTTTGTTGCACTTTTCCTTTGCCCTTAAGCATTAGGGGTTTAGTGCTTTTGGGCACTTTTCTTTCCAACAATCTCACTTAAATTTTGAGGTGTTGAGGCTCTAATGAATGTAATCGATGGAGATGTAGAAGAAGAGGCTCCATTGAAGCATAGACCATTCCTAATCAAGGGAGGTCTTTGTGATATAATAAGTGTATCCAAAACTTCCTTACCCTTATGAAACTTAGAGATAGAGCTTCTAAACTCAATGACTTCTCCTTTCAAATAGTCATTCACTTTTTTTAATGAAGCTAGAGATGAAGATGATTTGGAAAGATTTTCCATTGACTTCTTGAGTTCTTCATTTGAAGCTCCCAATTCTCTTACAAGGCTTTTAAGAGATTTGAATTCATCTTATAATTTATTGCACTTTTTCTTATAAGTTTTCATTTGTGACTTATATTTGTCACATTTTGTGGTAAGAGCTTCTAAAAACTCATCATCTACATCATCTAAATCATCATATTTCGAATAAAAAGAGGTGAAGAGCTTACTTCATTAGGAGAGTCCTCTTGAGCCATAAAGCATATGTTAGTAATCTCTTCTTGTTCATTATCTTCACTTAAGCTATCATCCCAAATGGCTTTGAAGTTCTTTCTCTTCTCTTTGTCCCATTTCTTCTTCTTCTTTAGCTTGGGGCAATCATATTTGATGTGTCTTTGCTTGCCACACTCATAGCAAATGACATCGTTTGATCTCTCTTTATGAGTTGAAGTTGCTTTCTTGAAGTTCCTTCTTTCTTTTCTTCTTCTAATCAGCTCTTTGGTCCTTCTAGAAAGCATTGCAAGTTCCTCATTCTCCTTATCACTCTACTTTTCATTTGAGGCTATTTCCACTTCCTTTTTCTTTGAAGATGATTTGAGTGCCAATGTCTTTTTTTTGCTTTGGTTTTTCAGATTTCTCCCCTTGGCCTCTCATTCTCTTCATTTCTTTATCTTTCTTTAAGGCCAACTCATGAGTCAAGAGTTTGCCTATCAAGACATTCGTTGGCACCTTCCCCATTTCTAGGTTGGACTCTTGGATACTACACACTTTAGCATTAAATTTCTCAAGAGGTAACAATTTTAAAATTTACCTCATGATTTGTGAGAACCCCACCGAACTACTTCATGTTGGTGACAATAGCTAGGAGTCGATTTGTCATATTTGTTATGCTCTATTCTTCCTTCATCATGAATAGCTCCTACTCCATGACGTACATCTCAAGTCTGCTAGATTTTACTAAGCTGATGCCCTCATGATAGTTCTTCAATGCCTTCCAAATAATATGAGCAGTTTGGCAATATTGAACCTTTCCAATTTCTTCTCTTGAGAGATAACTTAGAAGGATTTCCATGGTTTTTTTTATTTTTGCCATTGGATCTTTTGTGTGCTTTAACCCATTCTTCTTTAGGGATTAACTCCTCACTCCCATCCACCACCTTAGTGGGTGGCTTTCACTATTTAGCAACAATATCCCATAGATCCAACACATTAGTATTTAGATAATTCTTCATCCTATACTTTCAATGAGTATAGTTTGCTCCATCGAAATAAGGCTTGAGGTGGGTGTGGATTCCTTCTTATGCCATGATCTTTACTCACACAATTAAGGTTTTTAGTGAGACTTAGCTCTAATACCACTTGTTGGCCTAGTGCACCAAGAAGGGACGTTGAATTGGTGGTTGTTTCCATAATTAAGAAGGAGAGTTTAAGTGTTTAAAAGGTGAAGAATAAGATGAGAATAAATAACACAAAGGTTTATAGTGGTTTGGATATTAACAAACTCTATGTCCACTCCCCAATTCTTCACAATTAGGTATTTCACTCAACTAAACTAATGTTTCTAAGCTCACACCAAACTGCTATAATTTGTATTTATGGCTCACACAAAAACTTTACAACTTCTACAACTTGTGTTTATGGCTTACACAAAAACCTTACAACTTTTATTTTCTAGGCTCACATAATAACCTCTCTCTTTGTATACCCTCACACTTTAACCTTTTACAAGAGTTCAACATCTAGGCTAACTCTCAACCTCTTACAATGGTGTTTATTGCTCACACCAAACAATCAATAACACATAAATGAGAATGAAAGATTAAGTACCAAATTGGCAAGAGTTTGGTTACAAATTAATGAATTCTTTTACATTAACATGTATTTGACGGAGTATTTATAGCCCACATCCACCAAAGAAATGTTATTTTAAACCTATCAACATATCTCCAAGTTGTGCTAAGCAGATTTAGTGTTAAATGCTTGTTAGGCAAAAGTTGTGGTTGCTACTACCATTTCATGATCACGAATTTTTAATTTGTACTGAGGAGCAGAAAATCGTAGTAGAGAATTCTATCACGTGTCTAATGGCTAATCCACATGTCACTCATCCATTAGTTGTCCAAGAAAAATAGTCGTTGTGTTCTATCTGCTTCTTAAAAGTCGCGGTCGTAAGTTATCTTTGTCTAGGGTGTGATTGAGACCACAAATTCATCTGATTGATGAGAAAATTATAGCTTCTTGAGTCGCAATCGTGATCAGTAATTCGCCTTCGCGATTTTTTATCTTCAACAGATACATTGGACACTTGGCATACTGTGGCTATGGCTTTGGTTCCTTCCTCTGTCACTATGAAAGTCGCGGTCGCGATATCCACCGTGAATTCCTCTATGACTCAAGTTCACTTCCTTAGGCTGAGTCGAGGCTACTAATTTGCCCGCAAATTCCTATGGCCTAGATTCATTCATCCTTATGACTGATTTGCAATCGTGATTTAAGATATACACACTGCAAATTTTGATGAACTTCTCAAGGTTGGAGATTTTAAATTTCATCCAACTTCTAAGGAAAAAACTAACTTATTATCTACAAAACAACACTTAATAAAAGTATTAGAAATGATCAATCTCTATTTTCAATATCAAAAAAGGTTCATGACTTAGATTTAAGCAACTTAGGCCAATAAAACATATAACGATAAACATTGATTGTGAAACGTAATGAACTTTTGATTCTATACTATATGTGAAACCATTAATAATTTATTTGAAAATTGTGACAAAACTAATGTGTGTTGTACTACTCATTAAGAAAATTATGACAAAATTTATATGTGTTGTATTAGTCCTTAGGAAAAATGGCATTAGTTAATTATGTGCCAATATGTCTTTGTACAAAATTATCTTTATGAAATGGTTGTTGCTTTTAAGAATATTATTGATAAGTTGAACAAAGGTGAAAAACTAAATAGAGATAATTATGAAATCTAAAGTTTGAAAATCCAATATGTCCACAAAGAGCAACAAGCTCTTAAAGTTAATGACACATGTCTTAGACAAACCTAAGGATGACAATACTACCTAACATCATATAGACCGTGAAACTTATGAAGTTTGGAAGAAGAAGAATTCATTGGCTCGTATTACCTTGTTGTGCGGCATGGAGAATGATCTCATGCATGAGTTCAAAGACTATGATATTGCTATGGAGATGTGGGAATCTCTAAATTGAAGTTTGGTGGTACTTCTATCACTAAACTTAGAAAACTCACTATGAAGTTTGGTATGTATAAGAAATACATTAATCATAATGAGAGAACACTCGAGATATGTCTAATATGATTAGTGAGTTGAAAAAGTTGGCCACATTCTTATTGATGAACAATAAGTTTAGGTTGTTATTTGATCCTTTCTTTATAACTGATACGAATAAGGTTGGATTGATCCTTACCCGTATGCTAAAGAATAGTTGCCCAAAATCTATCAAACCAAGTATTGGAGTTTTGATCTTCAAATTCCAACTAGACCTCTAGAAAACTTATTTTTAACAACCTAAGTTATAAAGATTCAAAGTTATGTTAACCCAAATCTTAAATCAACTAAGCTAATTTAAGATCAGAATTAACAAGTTTATGAAATTATTAAGCCATCACTCAATAATCTCACCAAGTCCACTCAAGAAGAGAATTTAATCTCACAAGCAAAATTGCTAACAATAATAATATTGATTCAATTCATTCTTTTTGGTAGAATATAAGGGCTATTTATAGCCTTACAATGCTTAATCAAAACCAATTAGGATTTGGTTTACATTCCCTAACAGAATTCAATATTTCCTAATGCAATAAGGAAAAGGGAATCCTAAACTAAATAGGAAAACTAAAGAAACATTATGATTGGTCAACAAGATTAGACCAAGATACTTTCCTAACTAAAGAACAACTCTTCCTAAATAGAAAAGGAAAAGGATTCAACCTAATGAGAAAATCCTAATGGCATTAGGAAATATTGCCAACTAAGGA
>CATIWR010072130.1:0-60624 GCA_949677035.1 Omphalea diandra
ATTGAACGTTCAAGTTAAATAATCTTGCTACATTGCTTATTCATATTTATATGAGTTAAGTGCTTTGTGGTTATTTGTTATGCGCATGTGCACATTCTATATATATATATATAACATGTTATAAGTTGTGCATAGTGTGTTTAAGATTTGTGTGATTATCTTAAACTATGTTGTTTCCAATTGTGTTTTTGGAAACAAAGGTTAAGACATTATGTGTGTATTTCCAAAATGGAAATAAAAGTCTTATTATGAAGTTTTGTGAATTTCTCTTGCTCGTTTGAGCATGTGTGAAAGAGAAATATTTGCACTGAATTTCTCTTGCTTATTTGAGCATGTGTGAAAGAGAAATGTTTTGAGGACTGACAAGAAAATAGTGTATTGATCACATGTGGGCGTTATTTTCTTGTTACACTGTCATATCGAAATCCATGTCAATTAAATTATCAATATTTGTGACTATGAATTGATACTATATCAATAAGAGGCATAACTGCTGTCATGATTCGATATTGATAATTTAATGTGGACAAAATTGTGTTTGAAGTGTCATTTTATCATAACTATATGTTTTCTAAAATTTGTGACCACGTTTGAATTTAAAGTATTTAATCGGAGGGTCGTTTTCAAAAAATGTTTTCTTTATTAAAACATGAAAACGTCATAATTGATATTGCTCAAATGGGAGAATGTTGAAATTTTTATGTGGACTAATATTAATTATGAGTCTATTTTAATTATTTATAAAACGAACTGAATAATATAGTTTATTGATTTGGGGTAAACCTAATTAAAATGTGATCAATTGAGTTATGAGCTTGTGATACCTTTTGTAGGCCGCTATAGAAGACAGTCAGTGTAGACCTATTTTAACATGGACCTGTGATGGGTGGGCATGTTAAAATTTATTATAAATAGTTTAGGTCCTATCTCCTACATTCATAACGAAAAACCCTATTTGATACGCTCATTGTAGTGTGTTTGAGAAGGTCAATGAGAGGAAGACATAACTTCCGTTTTCAACTGTTTTGACATATTATTCAAGTGGTTTAATTTCAGCGTTTATAATTATGGCTCAAAATAATTTGAGATTCAATGCGAAGACAAATACATAATTTATTTTTGTTTAATTGTTAGATTTGATGTTCTACATTTATATATTAGATCTGAATAAATTATTACACTGTGATGATCGCAAGACGTCCCCATGGAATCCACTTTGGCTATATCGGACAAGTTATTGACATTCACGCGTTAATTATAGAGAGAGTGCAAAGGATTATCGAAGTGACGCGTTGGCAGTGATTGGAATGGCCAGGAAAGATGAAGGTGAGGATGTGGAATTTGATGGAGAAATATAGAGCCAGCTGGGATGGAGAAGTTGTCGATACTTTGTATTTTGTTCGGGAATGGCCAAGCGCCGCTGAGGTCCCTTAGCAATGTCTAATTAAGATAAGATATTTGAAAGGGCAAACTCATTAGTCTTGAATTTTTGATGCATAGTTTTTTTTTTTTTTCCTAATTAAGTGTGATGGTATATATATTTTAATTAAAAAATAATTTGAGTATCGCATGAGTGGAAGATTCATTCATTTAGTGTACCATTTTCTTAAGCTGAACTTGAGCTTTCTTGACGTTTCTAACGTTAATGTTGAGATTGTAGACAGTAATTCTTGTTTTCTGTAGAGCGGTAACTGGTAGTGATGTTTCTTGCACCCAATAGTTTGAACTTTGAAGACGTCCAGCCCAGGAGATTAATTGTTGCAGTGTATGGTGCTTCATCACTTTCCTTTTTTTTACTTTTGGTTTCTTTAGGCAGAACTGTTATTACCCTTTTATGACAAAAGAGCAGGGTGGGGTCACTTCTAATTGCTTCCAAAGGTGCAAATAAAAAAAGCCTCCTTGGGTAGAAAAATGAGTAGACATCGCAATTGTATGGACTTTAGATTTCACTTCATAGAGAAATGATTTTCTTTTCAGAACTCAACAAAAACGGCCTTAATTGGTTTTGGTTACTTTAGAAATGATTGAACTTCATTAGTTTACATTTATAAGATGCATTAGTAAATGTTGATTCGATATAGTTGGGTAAATTCTAAATGAAACTATAAGGTTAGCACTTTTAGATGCATGACAATATAATTCCAACATAGACTGATATGTTACTATAGATAACACAATATTATTAAAAGAAATTTAACATATTTCAAAGTTATGATAAATATTATACAGATATGTAATATTACTGACCCAATTAATTATAGACAATTTTCAATCTGATGAGTTTACATTGTTCTATTTTTTCCCCTAATTTTCCCATCTATGCATAGCGCCATGGATTGCCCAACAATGTAACTAGTCCAGAACGACTAATTAAGCCTACACCCGCACTGTCTTGTTTCCTCCTCGAGCACTTACTGGGCCGTTGAAGCTAAACAAATACAAATGATAGCAGACAAAAAGGCTCACCTTGACAATCTCCTCATCCCAAGTAACGCAAGAAGGGATGCCTTGTGCCGATTTCAAGCCCCTTGAGCTGCTACTTTTGAAAGGTGTCTAGCATCATCCTGTCACTTAATGCTAAGAAACGGACTCTATATATAGAAATACATAGTTATTGATGTAATCAGCATTAGTATCTCTAAGTAGACAGAAAGGATGCTGATTAGTAATAGGGAACATCAAGACCCACATTTTCTGTTGCCTCTAATTGCTTTAGCAATTGCTTTTGCGCTTATAGGAACACGTAATGGGGAGTACTTAATTGGCATTCGAAGCTATGAGATGACTGGTCCTGGTGCTCAGGTTAACATGATGGGCTTTGCTAACATGGATCAGACTGCAGCGGGTGTCCATTTCCGGCTAAGGGCTAGGACTTTTATAGTTGCCGAAAGCGAACAAGGTGGTTGAACGTTTGCGTTTGTCAATCTTGATGCCGGCATGGCTTCACAGCTTGTCACTATCAGAGTGCTTGAGAGACTGAGATCAAGGTGGGTAGAATAAGTCCAACTAGCTATACAGCTAGCCAAGAAAAAATCTAACTAATGCATCAATATTGAACTATTTGATTAATAACTGAGTATGAATTATGGCCTTTTTTTGAGGTAATTTGAAGGTTTGGAAACTTGTATACCGAGGAAAATCTAGCAATTAGTGGCATTCATACTCATGCTGCTCCAGGAGGATACCTGTACGTTACTTCTCTAGGCTTCGTCCAGCAATCATTTGATGCCATTGTAAATGCTATTGAGCAAAGAATTGTTCAGGCTCACCAAAACTTGAAGCCGGGTTCAATTTTCATCAACAAAAGTTATAATTCTAAATTTTCTGATATGACAAAATGCAACTAACTACTTTATCTACAACAATAAAACGTAAAGTATGGCCATTTACTTTCGCCTGCAGACTTGACCCTGTAGTACGTCTTGGTTTATTTTGTAGGGGACGTGGAGAATGCAGGAATAAACTGAAGTCCAAATGTATATCTACTGAATCGAGAAGAGGAGAGAAAGCGATTCCCAGCAAATGTTGATAAAGAAATGAGTCTTTTGAAGTTTGCAGATAAAGCAAGTGGAAAAAGTATAGGAGCATTCAGCTGGTATGCTACACATGGAACCTCTATGAGCAGAGACAATAAGCTCATCAGCGAAGACAACAAGGGTGCTGCTGCTGGGTTCTTTGAGGATTGGTTCACTTCTACCACCAAACCCAACTGAACGACAGCCACCAAATTCTCCCCTATATCAGGTAATTATGTAGTATTACAAATAACTAATTAGGTGATGGGCTAAATTATTAATAATCCCCATTTCTCTTGGAGGTAGATATCGGTAAATCGAACAAGAAAGCGCAGAAAATCAAGGCCACCGGTGGACAACCATGTGGTAAAACAACCAGTCAAGCTTTCAAGGTGAGGAAGAACAATGAGTCGTTATTTGTAGGAGCATTCTGCCTATCAAATGTTGGAGATGTGACCCCGAATGTACTTTGGAGCATTTTGCGCTGATACGGGAAAACCATGTGATTTCAACCACTCTTCGTGCCATGGCCATGTCCGCCTCTGCTTGGGCCGCGGACCAGGGTACTAAAACTTTCACTAAACTCACCTTATCGAACTCTCTTTAAATGGGCTCTGGGTTTAACTAACTATATAGGGCTTCTGATTTTGTTTAACAGATACCAGACGAAATATGGAGCACAAAGATCAGAGGAGAGAGGCAATTCAACAAGGCCGTTGATCTGTTCATGTCTGCCATTGAGGAACTGAGTGGTAGGATTGATTCTCGACATGTATACCTAAACTTTACGGATCTTGAGGTGGATTTAGATGGGAAAGGCAAAGCCAGGCCTTGTCCTGCTGCTCTTGGCCCAGGTTTTGCTGGGGGTACCACAGATGACCAGGCATGTTTTGGTTTGAACAAGGGTGATACAGAGGTCAGCACCTTCTTGCACTTGCCCATTGAATCCTTCCTTTTGAGCACAGTTTCAGGCCTGACTCGTCCATCCACTTGCCCATTTTATCCTTCCTTTGGGGTCACTTTCAGGCCTGACTCGTCCATCCATAGCCACTTTTTTATTATGGTTTTGTTTACCTGAAAACTGAAGTGTATCATGCTCACAGACCAACAAGCTTTGGAAGAAAGTGAGGGACCTCTTGGAAAAACCAGGCCAATATCAGGAAGACTGCCAGAAACCCAAGAATATTTTACTTTCTACAGGAGAAATGTTTGAACCTTATGCGTGGGCGGTAAGACGGCCCAGTTAAATCTTGAATCAAAATGATATGAATTTCTTCTAATTGTTTTAACTCGAGAAACATAACAGTGGCATCTAATTTTGTGAGGAGCATCATTCTCTTCATGCCAAATTGCCAATGCAAACAATTTCTTTTAACCTATGGTCCATACATTAAATTGTGCTTACGCAATACACTGGTGTACATTTCAAAGGCTTAATACACCACATGCATTTAGCACTGCTGACCATTATAGTTTACCGGCATAATTATATCTTTTTAACCCGTGTTGTTCCTTGAATGAATGCAGCCAGCGGTTCTTCCAACTCAAATACTGAGGGTGGGAAAATTGATAATACTCTCTGTACCAGGAGGTTTGTTTTCTTCCATTCGCCTGCTGTGGATATATAAAATAGCTAACCCAAATTAGTGACATGGGATGAATGCATACCCCCTAACAGAAAGTCACCTTCTTGAGTTTATTACTCCCTTCTGGACACGTACGTAATAAGCTAAAAACCAGTTTAGAAACAAGTTACTTGAGGCTTTTGTCATTTGCAGAGTTCACAACAATGGCCGGCCGGCGACTAAGGAAAGCAGTTAAGGAGACATTGATTCGTTATGGAGGAGGAGAATTCAATAATGAAGACTCACATTGTAACAGGAGGTCTCACAAACGCCTACTCGTAATACGTTGCAACAATCGAGGAATATGGGCAACAAAGAAATGAGGTATTTTTTTATATGAGAAGTTAACACAATGGGAATAGATGTTATATAACTTTAGGAATGGGAGGGCATTGTGATTTGCTGGATTGATTTCAAGGGTAAAACATGAACCTGTAGATTCCAGAAAGTGACAAGTGACAATAGAAAACCTTAATACATACTTGGCATATCATCATCTAAGGTTTGGTTTGGCTAATACACAATGAACCTTGCAGGCAGCTTCAACGCTTTACGGTCCTCATACACTGTCAGCCTATATCCAAGAATTCAACAGACTAGCAGAAGCAATGGCTAAGGAAGAACAGCTTCCAAAAACAGAGTTGTTACCACCAGATCTTTCCTCTAAACAACTTAAACTCTTACTTGACCCCTGGATAGACTCACCTCCTAAGGGTGTAAAATTTGGTGATATGAAACAAGATGTCGCACAACCGAAAAATGGCTCATTTAAAAAGGGAGATAGATCAAGTGCCGCATTTTGGAGCGGTAACCCAAGGTTTGACCTATTAACAGAAGGCACATTTGCAGCGGTAGAGATGCTTCAAGGGGAGACGTGGATTTCACTTTATGATGATGATGATTTCAGCTTGTATTTCAAGTGGAAATTGGATAACGCTACCTTGTCTGGCTTAGCAACCCTTGAGTGGGAGGTGCCAAAGGAAGCCAGCCCTGGAGTTTACCGGCCAAGGCACTTTGGGTCGTTTAAAAAAACATATCACTCACCTGTTGCATATTTTACTGGTGCATCTAGGGCATTTACGGTGTCTTAGATGCAATTAGTATCCAGTGCATATTTTTTTATTTAAATAATAAACAGTTTCCTAGTATCCAAGATGTGGTTACAAAAATGTAGAAAGGAAGTTTCCTTGTTTATTTGAATAGCATGCCCATAGTATGATAAATGCTGAAATGAGGGCTAGCAGTGACGATACGAGATGGCTCAATCATTTGTGCATCCAAATGACGCACCGGAGACACTTTCCTTTCGCAAGCATATCAAAGGCTTTATTTATGTCTTCAAAAGTTATCTCGTCCGTGACAAATTCATCCAACTGCAGTTCCTGAAGAAAAGGCGCATTTCATTACAACCTCAAAAATCTACTTAGGTTTGATATGCACAAACATTAAACAACTTGGTTATGATAGCAACTCAACATATGTTATTGTAGGTCCTATCAACTTAAACATCATCCAAAGAGCCTAAAACTAGCAGTAATTGCTCATATTACCTTGTCCATATAACGTTTTAGAAGAACTGGAATATCAGATTTAGCTTTGAGACCTCCAAATAAGGATCCTGTGAGGATTTTCCCGCTCTGAAGGACATCAGAAGAGCTCAGGCTCAATTGTGACCCTGGTTTGTCCACTCCTAGGACGACTGTCTTTCCCCAACCCTGAGTTATGGAAAGAAAAAGTTTTTGCATATGATAATCACCGCATAGAACATAAAACAAAGAAAATTCTCAAAGACAGCACTGTAGCAACATAGAAAGAACAAATGAAATAAGGTTTTGGCAGCACGTGACCTTTCGACAGCAGGAATATGCTTCATGCACCAAAGATGCCAGGCCAACACATTCGAAGCAGTAGTCTGCCCCTCCATCAGTCATCTCTTTTATTACCTGTTCATGAAGAGGGTGAGGAAGGGAAACCGTGAACAACCCACCGATAATGAAGCAGAGACTTTAAAACATTGTTTTATAAAACTTCTTGCCTACAAACCCTTCCCCGCACTCTCTCCCCACCGCCCTGCGGCATCCCTCACATGAAAGGGAAAAGGGAGGACGTCAAAGGAATCCCTGTTCTTCAAAAAGTTTGATGTTCAGCCATTAAGTCTAACCCAGTAACTAAATTAGTGGGGAAAAGAAAAAGAAGGAAGATAGCATTCAAGTAAAAGCGAGGAGCTGACTAGTGAGAATCCATTTTATTGTGGATACACAAAGCTTCCAAACGCACATCATTATACTACTAATGTTCCAGCTAAAGATTATGAACAGAAAGCATATAATAAGATTACAGATTAAGAGGAATACCTGGCTCACGGATTTCCCCGCTGAATCTCCAGCATTGACAAAATCTGTGACCCCAAACTTTTTCCCTATGTAGAAAAGAAAAGAAAGCAGAGAAAGACAGGGTATCAACCATTGACCGTCTAATCCACACTGAAATTAGTGCAAGGTGGGAAGTTGTTTGCTGTTCATATTAGGTAAAAGGCAAGTGTTTCCTTTGTCTCATGGTTATCAGCAGTTCAGCACATACAAGCAATTATACATGGTTGGCATGAAATCACAATGAAGCATGTAATTAAAACTCATGAAGGAAACTAATTCCATCTATTTTATCTGTCAAATATTGGAGTCGCCAAAATCATCCCTTATAAATGCTCACCAATTTCAAACTTGTCTGGATTCATATCAACACCTATAATTCTAGTAGCACCACATATTCTTGCACCCTCTGCAACCTACAGAACAACCAGTAGAGCCATATATCAGCTACCAGTCATATTTTAATGGGAGACGCAGAAGACAAAAGAAGCACAAAGGAATTTCGTTTTAAAATCATACTGCTAAACCAATTGACCCCAGCCCAAATATGGCAACAGTTGATCCTGCCTCCACATTTGCAGTTCTCCATGCAGCACCAACACCTGAATATCAAATCATCTCAACGCCTCAGCATACTCCTTGTCCATAACACTCATTCACGCTTTCAATAAAGTACATAAAATCTGCACGATAGCTATTGAAATTTCCAAACTGGGCATAAAAAATTGGTGGCTAATTTTTCTTTTTTTAATTGTATTTCTATATTACCAGTTGATACTCCACAACTGAGGAGACACGCTCTGTTTGGAGGGATTGAAGGGTCAATCTTTGTGAGATGGGCAATGTCTACAACAGTATATTGACTAAAACTGGACACGAAAAGGAAATGGTATAAAGACTCTCCCTTTAGGTCTGTGAATCTACTAGTCTCATATCTTGGCATCCAAGGAGACAGCTTAAAGGGAAGTTTTGAACAAAGGTTGCTCTTCTTTGATCTGCAATCTGCACAATCTCCACAATCTGACATGAATGTGGGAATAACGGTATCGCCCTCCTTCACCTCATCTACGTCCTCCCCTACACTCTCCACAACCCTGCAACAGGATAATAGAATGCACAAGGATGTATTCTATCATTACAACACATATAAGGTAAACAAACATAAAAGATTGAAATGTCCACCCTTCATATTATAAAATTAGAATGAAAAATGAGCAAAATATAATTCATAGTCTTCATGAAAATAAGAATTTTATGCAGGACCTGCACTCACAATATCAGAAGTCTTTTTTCTTCACGTATTGAAAATTCTTAAATTGGAGCATTCGCAAAATCACAATATATATATATATATATATATATATATATATAAGAGAGAGAATAATACGACGTTGTTTCATAAAAATTTTGCCTTTTTTTTTTTTTTTTTTTTTTACAATTTCTCGAGCTCCTATTAGATCAGTATCAAAAAGGTCAAGCTGTTTGTGCCTTGACTGGGTACAAACGACAAAACATGTTTTGCCGTTTAAAAGTCAGACCATTATTCAGATCAATTTATAGCTTACCCTATAGCCTCGTGGCCCAGAATTCTAGGGAAAACAGCAGGTAACTCCTAAAAAAAGATTGAAAATCCAAAACAAAAGAGAGTAAGGTCATATTTCATGTCTCCTATAACTACAAGAAGAAAGAGACTGAACTGAGTTGGGAAAAAACGACCTTCAGTTTCCAGAAAGTAATGTCGCTTTGACAGAGAGAGGTGCAGATAACCCGAATCCGAACTTCGTAACGATTTGGCGGAGCCACCACTATGTCTTCTATCACCAGAGGCTCCCCTGGTTTACGACAAACCGCCGCTGCAAATTTTTGCACAGATACACAGTACATCATCAGTTAGTGTACCAAGTATGCACCTTTTTTTTTTTTTTTCATGAAACCATATCGACATATATGTGTTTACCTTTACATTGAATCGGCAATTTCGCGCTAGCCATCGCGAGAGAGATCTAAGCAGCACCTTTAGCCCATGCAATGCAAGTTTCAACAATTTGGAGCAGTGGATAGGGAGGAAAGTCGCATTCTATCAAATGTTTATATTATTGGCCAAGTTTCAACGATTTGGAGCAGCGGATTGGGAGAAAAGTCGCATTCTATTAAATGTTTATATTATTGGCCAGACATCGTTGTAACTTACATGGCAATGGAAAATAAGATAATTGTTTTAAAAGTTTAGGATAATTAAATATTAATATTTTTATTTAATATAATATAATAAAAAGAAATAATGAGATATTTTAAATTTTTAAATTTTAAATATTTCAAAAAATTTTATTTTTAAACCTTTAAAATAAAATTAAAAATTATTTTTATTTATTTTAATTTTTAATACACTAAATATCTTTTTTTTTATTTTTCTTCATATACAGACATTAAGTTTTGAATAATAATTAATGCTCTGTTCGAACCCAGGTCAAATGAATAAAAAATTGAAAATGATTGTTATCTGATAGAAACATTTCAAATGTTTATTTATTACAGTGGAACCAATTATTAAAAAAAAAATTGAAAATATAAAGGACAAATGAGTAAAAATATAAAGAAAGTCCCATAAGTCATAAAAAAAAATTAGCAGGAAAAAAACTTATTATTATTATTTTTTAATCCAAACTCCACCTTGCCTATTCGTTTTCTCTGCAATTATTAAATGATATGCAGGCACAGAAAGGAACTTCGGGACGATGATGGTTTTTTGTTTTTCTTTGGATACGTGAATGAATTTCTTCTTAATGAAAGAACGATTTCAATTTTTTTTTCTTTTAAATCATATTAAATTTTTTATATTTTTAGTTCAATCTCTGGCATGCAAATTTTTTTTAAAGATTTTCATTTTAAATTTAAAATATTGTGAACTAGTTTATTAAAATATTTAAATAAATAAAAATTCATTAATATTATAATTTTATTCGAAATATATTTGTTTAAAATAATTTATTTAAATTTTTAGATTATTATAAATCTATCGATGGTTTATATCTGGTAATGACACAAAAATAAAATACATAATGTGACAAGATATAAAATAGAATATTATATTTCAAAAAATAAAACATTAGAAATTAATAAAAAAAAACTTTCTATACCTATAATCATATATCATTTCAAAATTTGCATTTCAAATTTTGGTTTTAATAATATAACGTAAAATATTTTAATCAAAGTCATAATCTATTTGACAATAGAGTTAGAATCTTTGGTAAGCAACAAGAAGACCTCCTATATGTAGGGTTGTGTATTAATTGACCAGACCTATTTTTCAGATTGAACAGATAGAAAAATAAGGATAAGTTCAGAGCAAATCGGTTAAGTGGAAGGATTGACCATTTTAAAAGAGAAACTTTGATTTTTGAAAGTCGGTTCGATGGTGTGATTTTTACATTCGAATTGTCCAAATTTTTGAAGTATATATATATATATATATCATTCACAGCCACTCCCTAATCCCTTCTTCTTCTCAATTCTTTTTTTCTCTGTAATTCTCTTATCTTCTTCATTCCTCATATCATACCTTTTTGAGACACCTTAACCTTAAACCTAATCCATCCTTTCGCAACTGCTTCCTTTTTGTTCTTGATTTTTCTTTTCTATGTAACTGCAAATCCTCTCTTCTTCTCCCTAACATCGCACCTCTTCGACATGCCTTACCTTTTCATTTCGTATCCTCTCCCTTCTTCTCAATTCTTTTGTTCACTGTAAATCCTCTCTTTTCGTCTCTCACGTCACACACTTTCGATTATTATTTTCTCTAAAAATCTTATCTGATGTTCGTAATCCTAAGTTGTTTGTTCTTTTAGTGTTCTAGGTTTATGCAAATGGAATCGATATTTGTTTAATTTGTTGTGCGTTGTTAGTCACAATTTCTATTGAGAAATCAACTGAAATTTTCCAGTGGTGGAAGCATTGAAACTCTTTGTCTTAGTTTGTTGGTTTGAAATTATGACCAACTAAAAAGTGTGTTTGATTTAATATTTTTGAATTTTATTTTGTGTTTGTTTTCTATTGATAACAATCGTCACTGTTTTTAACTCTTTATTATGGATTGTCCTGTCTTTGTCAAATTGCGATGCAGATGGCTTCTGACCGTGGCATTGATGTTACTAGTGAGACTCATGAGGAAGGGATGGAAGCAAATACCTCAAGAACTTATGAAATTAATGGTGGAGACTCTAACAAGAGGAAAGAGATTGATTCTAGGAGCAAAGACTGGGAGCAGCTTGAGAAAATCAAGGATAATGCAGGGGTTACGGTAAAAGCTAGGTGTATTTATTATGTTAAGTTGTTTTGGTGGTTATAGTAAGCATAATTGCACTTTTTCATTGAGAAATCATGTGTTAACTTGCTTGAAAAATCCACAGAGTAAAGATATCGGACAATCTTTGTTGACTTTTAAATCTATTTCTGAAAATGTTGACACTTCTTCTGCTTTTAAAATTATTAAGGTTTTTAGAACCTGAAAATTTGATTAAGATATGATAAGATCTAAACTAACTAAAATGCTTATTATTGATGAATTACATTTTAAGTTTGTTGAAGGAGAGAGTTTCCAAAAATTAATGTCTTCTTATTGCCTTAGATTTAAGATCCTCTCTAGATGAAATTTTAGCAGGGATTGTTACGGTAAATACATGGATGGAATGCTTACATTGAAAGCTTTTTTCAAATAAAATTGTCAACGAGTCAATTTGACAACTGACTCATGGACTTTTATTCAACGGTTGAATTACATGTGCATTGTTGCATATTTTATTGACAATGACCAGAATTTACAAAAGAAAATTATTTCTTTTGTTTTTGTGACCTCACATGGGGGTGAATGCATTGCTAAGGCATTAAATAATTATTTGCTTTAACGGGGACTCAAGAATATGCTAACAATTATAGTTGACAATGCTTCTAGTAATGATACTGTCATGTCTTACTTTAAAAAAAATTAATGTCTTAGGGAACTAGCACTATTAAGGCCAAATATGTACATGTAAGATGTGTTGCACATATTCTTAATCTCATTATGAATGATGGATTAAAAGAGACATTTGAATCTATGAACAAAATTAGGAAGGTCGATAGGTATGTTAGAAACTCCCCTTTTAGGCTCAAAAAGTTTAAGGAATGCTCTGAATTGGTTGGCATTGAGTCTAAAGCTTCTTTATCTTTAGATGTCCTAACAAGGTGGAACTTCACATACTTAATGCTTAAAACAACTTGCATTTATGAAAAAAAAACTTTTAAAAAGTGTGAAGAGTTTGAGTCTGCCTTTGTGGCAAATTTAGGGGATGATTTTCCTTTTTTTTTATTATTATTAATCTAATAGTAAACTGGTTGAGTTCTTAGAGCACTTTTATGAAATGACATAATGTTACTGTCAATACTTTCTTCAATGAAATTGCTTATTTGCATTGTATTTTAAATGATTGGACCATGTCATTTGACGGTAATGTTGTTGTCATGGGCTTAAATATGATGACAAAGTATGAAAAGTATTGGGGTGATGTGGAAAAAATGAATTTTATTATACTTTTTGCTATTATTTGAACCCTACCAACAAATTAGAGTACTTTAAGTACCTCATTAAATCAAATATATGGAGGTGATGCTGGCCATAGACTATTTTCTCTAATGAAATATGCTTTTTTTGAGATATTTGATGATTACAGTGTCATGTACTTTCCTGTTGCTTATGGTTTTAAAACTCACTTCCAAACTATTCTCTTTATTGAAAGTAGTCAACATGCTCCTTCAACTGAATCTGTTAAAATCTGAAGAGCCTATGTCAATGTTAAAAACTAAGTTTAGAAAGCACAAAATGGAGAGTGGGCTTGGTAGAGGCAAACAATATGAATTGATGTGCTTAAATGAGACAACCACTGAGGATGATGGTTATTTTGATGTGCTTATGTGATCGAAGCTTAATTTCCAAAGATTCCCAATTCTCTCTCGATTGGCTAGAGAAATTTTGATAGCTTCAATCTCCACTGTTGCTTCTAATTATATTTTCAATACTGGGGGTAAAGTTTTTATGTGTTTAGGAGTTCTTTAACTCCAAAGATTGTGGAAGCACTAATTTATACATAAGATTGGCTATGGCTTTCTAAGAAGCCAATTTCAATAAAATATGCACTTGATAAGTTAATGAATCTTGAAAAATGTCAGATAAACATAACAACTTATTTTTTTTTTATTTTAGTTACTAAAAGCTGATACTTTCTAAGAGCTATTATATTCTTCCTCATTTTCTTGGCTGACTTATCTCAACTTGTCAGTGGTCTTTCAATGGCAGCAACACCAATATCAACATCATAGAGTTTGTTAGCTTATATTGCTAAAAATTTGAGTAAATTTCCTCTTGCCCTATATCTTAATAATTCATTTTATGATTTATATTCTTACTTATTTGCTTTGTTGCCTTTATTTGAATTTATGGTTGAGACAATGATGAAACTTTCACCATTTAATTTCTGATACTAAATGGATACTTGCTTAAGTTTTACTAGTACCAATACTTTATTATTGCTGAAAAATGTTATTGCATCATGAAATGACTGGAAACTCTTTAAACTGAGATTAATCATTATTTTTCATTCATTTATTTCTTTTTTTTTCCTAAATATCAAATCGATTTCAATTTTTTAGTTTTTCTAATTTCATTATTGTTTGAATCACTATGCTTATTTTAAGATGTAGACAATTTGAAATGCACTAATAGCAATGTTTTTATTGAGACAACACTTGAGTATTCTATTCTCATAATTTGACTATTTTGTTTCATATGTTTCATATTTGTATTGTTATTTTTTTTTCAAATTTGAGGCAATGATGTTCATTAATAAAGCTTCCACCTTTAGCATGCTCAAATGTATGAATGCACAGTTGCTTAAGCTTTTGGGGTGGTAAATTGACAAATTAGTCTACCTACTATCCGAAATGTGGAATATGCATTCATGTGATGACTGGCTTCTTAAATCTTAGCCTCAAATTATGTTTGTTTCCTATATTTTTGTATTTATTGATTTTGTTTGTTTTGTCTATAAATAACTTAATTCTACTGGATTGGTTTCAATTTTGTAGGCTTTTTGAATCTTTTTTATTCTTTGTTGCTAAGTTTTTTTTTTTTTTATGAAACTCAACAATTTTTTAGTGATTATACTTATGAATTCTAAGCATAGTGGATAGCCAAATACTGAATATATAAGCATGGTGGAAACATATTTTTTGCAGCACAACATATTATTTTGCCTTTTTTTTTTTTTGTTAGAATATTTTGTATCTATTAGTACTATTGAATATTGAAAGCTTAATTTTATAATTGTAACTATTGAGTTTAGCCCTTTAATTTAAAATATTTGTTCTTAAAGTTGAATAGATGAATGCGAAAAAAATTGTGTGGAACTCAACCCATTTGTTTTTTTATTTTCAATTCTTTTCTATTGAAACTCAGGTTGATCAAAGTTTAATCAATTCATTTTCAATTAATTTATGTGAAAGCTCAAGTTTATAAAGGCTCACCTCATTAATTTTCAATTTAATTTTATGGAAGCTCAAGTTTATTACGGACCATCTCTCAGGCTAATTCGATCTTCCGAAGCGATCATTATAACCGAAATGATTCAGATTTTGAACTTTTGATTTTCGTAAATGATCGGTTTATTGATTATTCATTCCATTTTTACTTAACTGATCGGAGGCCGATTTCTAAAAATCAAACAGACCGAACCCGACGGATGCACCACCTACCTATATGGGACCTCTGCCAAGGAAATTCCAGGCCTGTTCCTTGACATAAATTAGCCCTGCCTGTCTGTCTTCTTTGTTGATTTCATTTTTTTCTCAAAAGGTTTTTAGCATTTAACATGGTATCATGAAACAATGTTTAAACACTTAATTAATATTTGATATGATGTAATGAAATGTAATAAAAAAAAATAATTTAATAGACTATTAAACTAATTTTTTTTTAATTATATTATATTACATCCTACCAAACATTACGTTAAAAGTTAGTTGAATCCAAAGATGGTAGTTTCTTAATTTTTCAATCTTCCTAATTCTTTCACTTTTGCACTACTTGGGATTTAAACCCAAGCTTTGTCGGATCCAAAGGAGTGATTTAATCATTAAAGCAGCTCAACACTTGTGTTATTTTATTACACGCATATATAATATATTAAACTAAAACTCATTTATTTTCTAATAAATTAACTAAAATAATTAATTTTCCAATAATAAAGTGATTAATATTTATCTAATTAAAGATTTTGCAATTTAAGTCATAATACATTAATTAGTTTTTATTCATTATAATCCCATGATCATCGTGATGAATAAGTTATTTTTTGGAAACAAAATAAATTTCTTTAGGTTTCATAAGTTTTGTAATGTGCCTATTGTGTGATGATCAATAATTTTTTTTCCATTTAAAAAATTAACCTATCCTCTCTGCTCTTTCAATCTTCCCTCTATTTTGTATAAAATTCTCTTTATTTTAAACTTTTTTAGCTGGCAAATTGTTATTAGCAGTAGCTTTCACTCTTCGATCTATTAGTTTTCTAAAAAAGATATTTTCCTTTTTCATTTCAATTTTATATATTTTTTAATCTATCTTTAATTTGCTAAAGGAAAAAAATTATTTTTTATTTATATCTGTATCTGCACTTTTATATCATTATATTTTTTTTAATTTTATCGTGTGAGTTTTTTCTCTGTCTTACTAATTTCTAAATCTACATGCATGAGTCTATTGATTTTTATAGTTTTTATTTTTTATGAGCTATTTAATTCTTTTTTTTATGAAAGTACAAGTCCTTTTTCAAGAGAGTATAAATGAATCTCTTTATGGAATATTTATATTTTTTTTATAAGAAAGTTTGAGTATTTTTAGTGATAATTTGATATTATTTTTTTAATTCAAAAAATGGTGTTATCTACTATTGTTATGGTAATACTGTTAGAAAAGATGTTGTCAAGGCAATTGTTGCTACTGGTAAATGTTAAAATTTAAAGTTGTTTTGTTATTAGGAGCTCAATGTGATGTGAATTTGCCAGGTTCTCCGGTGAAGAGTCAAGTTGCCAACATTCCCATCAGTACCACTTTTGGTCAGTGGCTATTTACTTTTGAAGCTACCATTAGATTTGGTTGGATTGGGTTTGATATGGGACTTGAGATTTAATTAATTAAGGTAAAAGGTTTTATTTTTAACTGTAGATTTGTTTGAATTTTAGATAGTAGGATTAGTGCACTAATTTCATTTTGAAACTTTCCAAGCTCTGCAAGATTAGCCAATAATTACTATACAGAACCAACATAATGAAAGTTAATTGTTAATGTTAGATTACTGGAATGATTTTTCTGTGTACATTGTCTGCATTAAAGGCTCTTAATTGTAAGACTTCAAATATGGAGTACTAAAGCTAGACTGCCTAGAGTATACTTCTGATGATAATGACTCTTATTGACACTTTTATGCATGTTTATATTTAGGCATTATCACAATTTATTGAAACTTATTGGGGTTAGAATCTTATTTGTAAATTATCAACTAAAAGATAAAAATATCTGAGTTATGTGCATAATTTAATATATAGTAATTTTTTATATTAAAAGGACATATGCAATTGGTTGAAGATTTTTGTTTGAATTTTAAGACTATCTATCCTCACCAATTATTTAATTACATGAAATCAATAAATAAATAGATAAGTCATATATTTTAGAATGTAAATTAATATGTTGTAGGCATATAAGTAATAAAATTAGGATTTGTATGGAGTGTTCTCTCTTCTCCTGTAATAAATACTGTGTTTCAATTGATTTTATTGAAGAATTAAAAAAAATGAAAACATAATTTGACTTTGGTATTTATAGTTATTCTTATTTTTAATACATATATTTTTATTATTATATTTTTAGATTGTGATATTATTGAAATTTATAAAAAAATAAAATAAATAATATAAAATAAGAAAACATAAATAAATTTGACTAACAGTATTGCGACAGACTACTTTGTTCGAGATATATATATAAAAGATTTTTCAAATTTTGATACGGTGATTGTTTGAGATCATGGATCTTTACGCTATCATATTTTGATTGATCGGTTGATTTGAGGCTAGTTGGTTTAATCTTTTTTAGCTCCATTATAAGTCTATTGTGCATTAATCTTCTTTTATTTACTCAATATTTTCTAATGTGCATATATATATATATATATATAAGCTGGCAGCAAAAAGCAACTAGTTACGGAAATTAGCTCAGGTTGAAAAAATTTTGTCGATGAAACTCCATTCCACGGAGTCATTGCGTTTAACTGGTTGCAGTGTGTAATTGGGCCAGGCCTCACCATTTCAACAACGACTACAACATGGCCCATGATTGAAACGAGGACGGGATTAGGTGCGACATGTTGAAATAACTCCATCAAACGAGAGCTAACCACCATCCATCGTTTCTGAATTGGGATTTGGCTGACAGTTACACCATGTTTGAAAAAATAGGAAGAAATGAAAATAAGGAGAAAAAATAAATTGTATTTTTTTTATTTTTTTTTTTTATGTTTGGATAAAAGGATGGAAAAAAAAAAAGCAAAATATTATTTCATATATTTTTAATTTTATCCTTTAATAAAGAAAACATTTGGATATATAATTTTATTATATAATGTTAAAAAATAATTATTTTATAATTTAATTGATTTTATATGAAATAAAAATTTATATAATGATAAATATAATGTTAACACTAAAAAAAATAATCTAACATTAGTTTTTGATATTTTGAATGTTAAAAAAATTTATTTATACATTGAGTTATATTTTTTAAAAATTGAACATTAGTTTTTAAATTAAACATTAAATGCTAATATTTATCAAACATTGTTAAATGTTAATATTTATCAAAAATTATTTTTCAATATTTTAATATTCAATTACTGAACATCAATTGGTAAATACGAAATTAAAAAGACACTAAGTAAAAAAGGTCATAAGATTTTGAGAGAATTAATTTCAAGTAAAAATTTTATATTAAATTATTTTACTAATTTTATAATTTAAATTCACTTTATATTAATTTTAAATCAAAATATAAAATAACTGGTAGAATGCCGAACTAAAATTTTTAGAAAAACCAAATTAATCGAACCAATTAAATTGAAACTGATTAAACTGAAATTTATATGTCTATAGACCAAACCAAAACTATAAAAATTCAGTTCAGTTCGACTTGTTTCAATTAAATTACATGTATTTTAAATTTGATTTGATTCAAATTGATTTGATTTATTAATTATTTTTGTTAATTCAATTTTTTGTTTTTTTATCTAAAAAACCGAACACAAAACTGAAAACAAAATTTTTTCAAAATTATAATCGAGTCAAACCAATTTTATTAAATGATCAGTTTGGTCAGCTCGATTTGATCAGTTTTTTCAATTTGGTTCAGTTTTTATTCACTCTTACTATTCTACTTTTTTTTAATAGACAAAATTATAATTTTATAAAACTCTCTCAAATCTCTTATATTTTTCTCTTCATTTTGAAGAGAAAATACAAGAAGAAAAATATTCATTATTTTCTTTTTCCTTCTAATTTTCTTTCCTTTTCCAAACAAATGAAAATGACTTTTCTCTCTTATTTTTCTTTCCTCCTATTTTCCTTCCTCTTAGAGGGAAACAGGAGAGAGAGAGAGATCGGAGAAGGGCATGGAGAGGGCACTAATTACAAGGGTGTGACAATACATCAGCCGAAGCGATGGCATACAGTCACCGAAAAGAGCTTGTACGCCATCATGTGGTTAGTTTCTTACCCATCATTGCTCTTTGCAACCCTAGATTTTTATTATTATGTGATATGTTTTTGGTTCCATTATTCGTTAATCTCTACTGTCTATCATTCTCGTTAATCTCTACTGTCTATCATTCAAGTGCTGTGTATTTGCACCTGATCTGCTTCATGTAGCTCGTTCAGTATACTATTAGCTATCTCGTTGAATTGATTTTCTATATTACTGCACTTTTGTATTAACCGCACAAAGAACAAATGCACTTTTCAAGAGCAGTCATCCAATACCCAAACAATAAATAAATAAAGGTTAATTTGTTGTGTTGTTTGGAAATGTTGATATAATCTTGATATCAACGAGTAAGATTTATGGCTAATTAAGAAGTTACGCGTTAATTGGATTCCAAAGGATCTATACACATTAATTTCATCTTTATAATGGTGCATCTATGTACTTATCTATTTAACATACTAAATTTCTGGCATTCCTTGTAACGCAAGATGCATTAAATCGTTACTGATGTACTTAATAAATTCTTTTGTAATGTTTCGTTTCAGGTTTTGGGTCTTGTATAGAGCTAAACAAGATGGACCTGTAGTATTGGTGAGAGTTTAGCAGCTGAATTTTTATAAACAACTTGTTTTCTGCTCCAAAAATTCGCATTTCGGCTATCTTCTTCGGTTTGCGGCATCCTTGGGAGAGTCACGGTGGTGACCATATGGACACTAGGTACTTTTCTTGCTACAGTTGATGAAAGACATTAGGCATTACATTAGCTACCTTTTCTAGAGATAGGATTGGTGCAAGTCATAGGATGAGGTTGAATGAGGTAGACAGGTCTTTTCAAAACACTTCTCGATGTTATTATGTATGTATCAGGTCTATGATGTTGATTTTAATGGTATATTTTAAATATTTTGGTTTTTGAATGTGAAGAACGGGTTTTAGTTGTTTTTATTCAGACTATCTTCATTAGAATGTTGTCTTCAAAAGTTCGGCTTCGATTTGGTATTTGTAAGAAATTTTGCACTTCCTGAGTAGATCAAATGAGGTTGTTTAACTGCCTTTACATATGATATTGAATAATACGCAAAAATGGTTCTATAAGGTTGATCAGAAGGTAAAAACCAATTTCCAAACTTGTTCAAACATTGTCAATATCCTGCTATTAGTTCTGTTCAAGCGTAATAATCCTGGGCTCAATCAGGTTTAGTACATTGATACTCATGGCTTCTAGTGTGGGATGCGATTATGGAATCCACATTGTTTAGTTGATCGTTTACTTTTTCTTTTAACTTTCAGTATGTTTTTTCAGTTGAGCTTTTGGTGCAGATGTTCCAGCATCACCAACTTAGTGTCTGTTTCAACATTTTGTTTGTCTGTTATTGTAATGTAAAACACAATGGCCTCGTGATGGTTTTAGTTTTCTTATTGCAGACACTGCTTGGAAGAGCCAAAGATGAAAGCATAAATGTTGTTGCTCGTTGGTCTTAGGTACCATATGTTATCAGGACAGCTTTATGTAGTTTCTTCTATTTAATAAAGTGATTGGGAACGTGAAGTTACAAACAGAAACTTTGTTTAAACTATTAGATTGCGAGCATGGATTTAACTTCTAGTGTCTGCTCACTCTCACTTTTCTAATTTGTGTGAAATTTGTTATGGAATTCAAAGTTGCATTTCTTCATTTATATTGAACTAGCTATTGCATTGCCCTGTTCATTTGATAGTTAAATCAATGTGGTTAAGTGCGGAGTAGGCAATAAAATCATTGACTTCCTCAATTTAAAATAAGCTGGTTAACAGGACATTTTTCCTGGGCAGCCGGGTGGATCAATATACGCATTAATAACTTATGGTGAAAAACTTCATCACAATATATACATACATCCCATCCTCTCATGTTTAGTGCTAAAAGGTTTTGGAACAATAAATAATCCATCCCCTCATGTTTAGCTATCCGAAAATTGACCATCTTCCTGATTTTGAGTTGCTTTACACCAAAAGTAAGTTTTGGTAATTTCCAAATTTATATTACTTTAATTTAATACCAACATAGATGCACTTATAAGGGAGTAATGAAAAATCTTCTAATAAATTAAAACTATAACTCAAAGACTAAAATTAATTAAAATGAAATAAATTAAAATTATATAACTCAAAGATTATTATTGATTAACCGTGACATATTTCATGGAGCCTAAAATCTCGAAAGCCCTAATTTTGCCACATCAGTCAAGGCATTGCCTTGCCTCTGACGCCAATGGCGAAAATGGACTTGGCCAAACTGGGCATAGGCTCTAGTATGTCTAGTAAGCTAATTCTTGAGCCGAATTCTGAAGGCCTTCTAAAGTTGAAGAGTAAATCACCCCTCTATATAACAATGTGGATCAAGACCTATCACACGTGAGATAAAAAACATGTGTCTCTCCATTTTTACATATTAATATCCATTACATTCAGTTAGTAAACTGTAGATTCATTTTTTGTAAATTACAAGTTCATTTTTTTATAAAGTGTAAATTCATTTTGATATAAATTATAGATTTATTTTTTATAAATTGTAAATTCATTTTCGTAAATTATAGGTTTATTTTTCATTTAGTGTAAGTTCATTAGTAATAAACTATATATTCATTTTTTATTTAAACTTCTATATGATGATTTGTGAATTTAATATAAACTATAAGTTCATTTGGTATAAACTGTAGTTTCATTATCTGTAAATTATATGTTCATTTTTTACAAAGTGTAGTTCATTTTTTATAAACGGTAGGTTCATTTGTTATAAATTGTAAGTTTATTTTTTTATAAAAGTATAAGTTCATTATTCCTAAACTGAACAAAAAGAATTAAACACATAAAAACAAAATAAAAAAACTTAAAAAATACAGAAAAAACTAACAACTAAATATTAAAATAATAAAACAAATCAAAAATTCATAATTTATTATTGGCAAACTATGGATTTATTTTTTTTTTATAAAAAGTAAGTTTATTTTTTATAAAATCTAAGTTCATTTTTTGTAAACTATAGGTTCATTGTTTATAGAGTGCAAGTTTATTATTTCTGAACTGAACAACAAGAATTAAATACATAAAAATATAATAAAAAATACAAAAAATACAGAAAAACTAACAATTAAAGATTAAAATAATAAAAACAAACATATAATTCATTATCAGAAAACTGTAGATTTTTTTTCATAAAACATAAGTTCATTTTTTTAAACTGTAGGTTCATTTTTTGTAAATTATAGATTCATTTTTTTTATAAAGTGCAAGTTTATTATTCCTAAACTGAATAAAAAGAATCAAACACAAAAAAACGGAATAAAAACACAAAACACATAGAAAAACTAACAACATTAAAACAATAAAAACAAATGGAAAATTCATAATTCATTATCAGTAAACTGTAAGTTCATTTTTATAAACTATAGATTCATTTTTTAATAAAATAAAGGTTCATTATTCATAAATTGAATAAAAAGAATCAAACACATAAAAACAAAATTAAAAACACAAAAAAACCTAATAACTAAAGATTAAAACAATAAAAATAAATAGAGAATTCATAACAATCAACAATTGATGACAATCAACAATCTCATTCTAAGAAACTTCATCCATTAATTACAGTTGAAATAAAAAAATCGAAAAATAGATAATTAAAAAACAAATAATCAAAGAATAGATAATAAAAAAACAAAAAAAAATCAAACAAAAAGGAGGATAAAAATCAACGAAGTAGAGAATCCAAAATAAAAAGAAAAACGAACCTACAAAACGGAGAATAAAAAAAGAGAAAGGTGTTAACTATAAACCCTTAATTTCGTTAATAGAAATCAATAAATTTCAAAAACTCACAAATGTGAATCTCTTTTGAAAAACACTGTATTAATAAAAAAAAATACATAAAATATCATGGATAAGGGCTTCTGATATAATTTGGGATAGATCATAGGTGCACCCGCTGAGTAAGAATTTAGCCCTGCACGAGGTGCCCGCCCGGAAGAATAACACTAATGTTATCGTTGCAAGGTGACAGTTTTTTTTTTTTTTTTTAAAATCTATTAATTAGGTATATATTGAAATTTGACCTTGCAATTTTATATTTCAAAAATTATTTTAATATCACTGAATCATAATTTATCATTTAACAAGAAAATACTTTTTCATTTACTAGTAACAAATTCTTCTAAATTGATTACCTCAAAAAAAAAAAATTAATTGAGATAAAGGATTTTTTTTTTTTTTTGGGGGGGGTTGAAGGGAATTCTTTAAAAACTGAATTGGAAGATTCATGTGTTGCATCAGTTTATTAAAGTAGAGAAAGAGAGACAAACGATCTATGGTGAACAACAGCATTAGATTATATGTGATTCCCAAGTAGATTGTATATTTTATTCTAAATTAAGGGTTTATGGATTGGCATGTCTCTATTAAGAGATCCAAATTGCCCTATAATGCAGACATAGGATAGGAACCCATTGTTTTGCCTTGTTTTGTAACCTCGAGTTGGATTACATTTTATTATTATTATTATTGTCGGGTATCCGATGAACATTAGTCAGACAATATGCAACGTTGGCGAAATGTTTATGTGAAGCATAAGACATGAGAGAGCAGTCGCATGTTAGTAAGTGGGTTATGAGAGAATTTTTATTATAGGAGAATCAACTTGTGAAAATGCAATTGACTAAGGAGCTTCTTAATTAATTCTTCCAGCTCAATCGGTGAAACCATTACGGTGAAAAAAGAAACAATGAGGGCAAGTCAATGGAAGCTATAATAAACCATAAATAATATGTTTATTAGTTTGTCTTTATCTAGGTACTTTTCCGTTGTAACGAGCATGAATGAAAGGATGTAGATTACCCTTTGCGTTTAGAGTTCAGGGATCACAGATAGGTTGGGTTAAACAAATGGGGCAACCAATTGGATAAAATTCTAATAGACCAATTTGGATTAATTTTTTAGGGTATTTTAAAATAACTATGTGTCATTTCAAGGTTGTAAAATTTGGTTCAGTTTAGATAAATCATGTATCAAAATCGAAGTGGGGCTGAATTGAAATTAAATTGAAATTCAATTTATTTAATAATTTAATATTATATAAAAATTATATATGAATTTAGCTAATTTTATTACATAAACAAATTATTTGTGATTTACAATGATAAATATGAAATCCTTCATAAATAAACATTTAAGTGAAAATTTTTATCCATACATAATAATTTTAAAACATGAAATAAATATTTAATTATTTTATTACATTTAAAGATTATATCTTGTGAACATAACTAAAACAATATCAATTTAATATTAATATAATAATTTTGATAAATTACTTTTAACTTTTTATAGTAATTTATCATCTTCAAAAATTCATAAAAATTATATTATTAAAAAATTAAAATAAAATTTGTCATCATAATCAATTTATTTTTAAAAATAAAATAAATATAATCTTTATATGTATGATGGATATAATTTTAAAAATACAATTTTAAAATTATAAAAATAATCCAAAAAATAAAAAAAATTAAGAAAAAAATAAGCCATTCCAGATTTTGATTGGATTGGCTTAGATTTTGATCAAGTTTGATCTATTTTATATTTAAAAGTTAATTTCAATTGATCATGAACATAATTCACAAATTTTTTAATCTAAACGATTGGGTCTAGCGGGATCTGAAAGGCATGATGATTTTGATTTTTGAGTTTGGAAGAGATATATTCATAAAATTACCAAAAGAAAAAACAGAAATGTTATCATCCTGAAAAACAACGAAAACGTTAAATTTAAAGAAAAAATAAAACCTTCAAACTTATGTATATGCATAGCTAAACATCATTTTCTTTGTAACAAGTTTGAATGAGTATTAGAATTACAAAGTGTTCAAACAAGAGTAAAGCTATTTCTCGTTATGTGGTTGTTTTATATATAAAGTTCTTTCATTAATCGTTCTATAACTATAATATTTTTTTGGTTATAATTACTAGTGTATTTATATATTCTATTTAATATTTGATCATATTATTCGTTTATTTTCTTTTTTATTCACGCTCAATGTTTCATTAGTCTTGACTTCATTCATCTTTTGTCTCTTTCATTCATTTTTTTTC
Organism: Omphalea diandra; assembly: GCA_949677035.1. Taxonomy (NCBI): domain Eukaryota; kingdom Viridiplantae; phylum Streptophyta; class Magnoliopsida; order Malpighiales; family Euphorbiaceae; genus Omphalea; species Omphalea diandra. The sequence continues at coordinate 25,475 of CATIWR010072130.1, forward strand.
AGCTCTAATTTTAATTATTAGTTATCACTTTGTCTTATTATTAATGAAAAATTATATGTATTCTCAAGCTAAGAAGAGGTTAGTAATGGGATTGAATGGAAGATTGAGCTAAAAGTTATTAGATATTAAATCCATACACAACCTTATATATGACCACTAAAAATAACCTTCATTATTATATCACTTCAGGAATTAATGTACGCAGATAGGGCTGCGTTATTTTATGACAAAGAATAAATAAATACAATAAATTAGGTTAAAAATTGTACAAAATTTACAGAAAAAAAAAGGTCAAGCCTAGCTGAATTAATTTCTAGCTAGAAAGCCGTAAGTAGTCTCCCATGGCAGAGAAACCCCATAACATAACATGGGGTTGCAATGAAAATAGGATCATTATTATACCCTAATTGGTGAGTATATTAAGAAGTGACGCCCTTGTCTGTATCAAACGCCTAAACATGCACTCCAGTTCCACTTCAAGATCTTCAATGGCAATCTCCACTGCCTCCAGTCTCTTATTCGCACTTTGAAGTGCCGTTGCATCACAAAAATCATACGAGATCTGCCCACCTGTGCTGAAGAACTTTGATTTTAAAGACCCTTTAGTCGATTTCTGATCAAGCCATGGTATAGAAATGAGAGACAATAAAGACTTAACAATGGAGATAGTGGTGAGTCTCACTTCCTTCAATACTTCCAAAACGACCATAAGATTTTGATCTATAGTTGAGATATCTGAAGTTATCACAACTGATTTGCTCTTCATTCCCTTGAGTGACCTAAGACATTTCAATGTCTCTGTCTTCAGCTTCTTCCTGTAGTCATTGTAGGCAGCCATCTTAGCATTAATTTTTGGCTCATCGGTGAAAATTTTGCGGCGTAGGGTGAATTGTAGCTCTAAAAGTTTCTCTTTGAAGAGCACAAGAACATCCTTGCAAATTCCACATAAGTCCAACATTGTTAGTGATGCTTCGGAGACTTGATGAACCCATTTTTCGTGCTTTCGGTGGACAAAAACTTGTTGAATTTCTGGCGAGTGGAGAAGGTCGTTAGCAGAGTTGTGCAAGTCGCTGAGAGCATGGAAGTTAGGGAATGCCATTTTCTTTTTCCCCTTAAGAAACGAGAAAATAAAATATAGTATTGTTAAATTCCTATATGATTCTGAAGAATATAGAATATAGGGTTTGAGATTGAGTATAAGGATGATTAATATGCAGTAGAGACTATCGATAGCTGCAAGGTTTTTATAGACAGCATATACACTTATGAATTAGCGCCCAGATTTTCTTTTTTTTTTTTTTTTTAATGAGCACGAACTAATGAAGCGTCCTCCTTCCGTACCGGCTAGCTAGGATGCAACTATGTCCCAAGGAAGCTTCCATTTGAGGGATTTTAGTTATTAAGATATTGTTTGTTGAGGATATAGACTGATAAAGTAAAGAATGCATGCACGAGGGATGAGTTTGATGTGCCCGCTAGCTGCCGGTGTTTAATAGTTACGCACCAGACAAAATGTTGCTGGAATATAATGGAAAATATAGCCATTTTTTTTTCTATAAAATAAGCTGACAAGCATACAACTGGAGATGCTTCAGTTTTCTGTGGACAGAACAAGGGAATCTGAGATTAAGATTTGCCTACGTACACTTGTAGTGAGAAATTTCCAAGAAAATTTTCTGAAGGTTCCTGGATGCTGGCTTCCATATGCCATTGAGCATGGTGGCCATGCGTGAATGCGAGATCTTCAAAAACATCGTAATATTTTTCAATTAAATTCAACTGTTGATGTGCAGATATATAATCTCTAGTGTTTACTTGCGAAGCTGCAATATTATGAATATATGGAGTTTTTCTAGTGTACTCCCAAGTATAATTGTACAGTTTAAATTTTTATTCGTTAATAAAGATTGATTTGTCGCCTATTACGTGCTAAATTGTGCATGTAAGTTCTAATTGTCATATTTAAAATGAATTTATATGTTATTGTATGACTTTTATTAATATTGAATACTTATTTTTAATTATAATTTATTGTGTTTGGTTGCCTTTTAATAGGTTTAACAAGTTAATAAAGCTCTCTGTCTCTCTCTCACTCTCTCTTTTTTTGTTACAGAAGCTCTCATTTTTTTAATAATATTATCAATTTAGTAGGTATTTGATTATCATAATTACTGGCCATAATTAAAAATAAATAATCCAATGACCAATATTACATAATTATATGAATACATTTAGGTGTACACATGATCGGATGAATAATAAATTTCATTCTATATTTATTTTCTCAATTTTATTAATAAGAGAAAGATAAAGCTATAACTATCATATAAATACCCTTCAAGTAGCCAATGAGATTATGATCTGTTAATGAAAAAACTAAAGTATAATCACCAAACCGCAAAAAATTAAGTTTGGCAGGTAACTAAGGGCAAGCAGCTAAAGCATTTGGGCTTTTTTTTTTTTTCTGTCCCTATCACCGCCTTTACGTTCCCGACCTTTACCAAGCAAACAAAAATTTTACCTTCCTTATCCATGATTCTTAAAAAAATAATAAATTAAGAACTGGGTTTAGACTCTTCATCATATTTTTAGAACTAATCATGTCAACCGAGTGTTGAATCAAGTTCATCGACACCTAAGCAGCTCACCTCCTATAATTAGCTTCCTGGCTGTTTCCCTTTGATGTGATTTGTCTGTATCTTTTTGATTAATGTACATTTATCAATTTCAATTTTCAAACTTGTCATTTTATGTTCAGATTGTGATTTGACTTGTACAAAGAATATTAAGTAGTATTTTCGTATACTTCACAAGAAGATGAAGGTAACCAATCCATGCATGAAGAGTGTTAAGCAAAATGGGTCACGCATTTAAAGATGTTTTTACCAATCAAGCCTTGGGCCTGTCTTCATTGAATCAATTGAGAAAGAGCATAAAATATTAATAACTTCTCTCTCTCTCTCTCTCTTTGGGGACGGAAGATTCAAATGCATTAAGTTACGCTCGTATACGCAATGTGCATTATAATGCTTGTTTACCCTATGGTCGAAAGGAATGATTATACCGATAAAGAGGTTGATTAAAATAAATAAATAGAATGAAAAAATAAATAAAATAAGATATTTAATCTCTCTTTATTTAGAAGGAAATGGGAAGACCTATTAAAATAAAAATAATAGATATATAAAATTACCCTTAATGTTAAAAAAACAAATTAAGATTAAAATAATAAAAAAAGACAATACTCTATCTACATAATTGATTTTTATATATTTTTATACTCCAACTTAAAATATAAGTAATTAAAAAAATTTGAGAGTTAAAAAGGAAAAAGAATCACCCTTCATATCTTTACTTTTAAAATAAAACTCTCCTAAATAGATTTGCAAAAATGTTATTTCTTTCACTTACTCTTCTTTCTTTTTCCTTATTCCTTATCCAAATACAAAAAATGGAGAAATTTATATAGATTGAATATATATATTCAATCAATAAAATAATTAGAGTTGAATAAAAAATATATAAATATCTTACACTTAGAAAAATAAAAGGTATTATATAATTAGAAATGATTATTTAAATTTTAATTACCTATTAATTAAGTTATATATATATATATATATATACACACACACACACACACACAAAGTTCTTAGGCATAGGCTTCATTTATTTTTTTGAAAATTATTTTTTGCATTTTTTGATATTTATCGCACTCAAAAAAATAAATAATAAAAATATTTTCTTAATCAAACTAAATCACTTTTAAGAAAAATAATTTTCTCTTTCTTTGCAAAAAGGTTATTTTTTCAAATTTTGATATATATATATATATATTTAATTAAAAAATAAATCATATAAATAAATATTTATTAGTGTGCTTATTATTACTAATTATTCTTGATTAACAACACTCATCGCTAGTAGGTATTAACCAATGATGACAGAGAGCAAATTATTTGTAGGATTTATAAAATTTTTATATTATTAAATAATAAATAATATAAATATTAAGTATTTATAATTTAAATTTTATAAATAAAACAGTATTTTTAATATATTTAAAATACTAACAAAATTTATAAATAAATTATTTTATGTGAAATAAATGTAATTGTAGTGTAAATGAATCTTTAGCAAGCAACAAGGCTATCTGGCTGCCTAATTCAACATAGCTCCTAGTGTTTGAAGTTAGACAAACTAAAAACATGCGGTACAAAACACAAAGGTCGACATATAGTTAAAAATGGACCAAAAGAACGCTATCATTTATTGACTCATTGATTATTAATACTGAAGAAGAATTCATTGAACACTGTCTATCATTATAATGTTTATTTATCAATGCAATAAATGCACAAGCAGTCAGTAGTCGTTGGATGCTTATCACTTTACTGCTTTCTTTTGAAAATTTGTGGGACGGTGGGGACGGCAACTTCTTCCCCACTTTCAAACACACATGCAATTGAAAATTCTTTAAAAAAAACATATATCATTTTCCCTAATTTTGTACAAATTAAAAATAAAATTCATATTTATCACAGCATAAATGTGTTAAACATTTTAAATTTGAAAATTACTATTTATCCTTATTTTTATCAACTTTATTAGCTATCTCATATAGTGTGTGGTGTTAATTTTTTCTTCTTATAATATAGTGAAAATGTTGATAAAATTGAGCTAAACGAGAGTCCACATAATAAAAGACTTTTATAGGGGTAAAAAAAAAAAAAGAAAGAGTTAGGGAAGAAAATACATTCTGTTCACGGGAGTACGATAAAACAACCTGTCCATAAAAGAGGGGTTTCTCTCTAAAAGCCAAGTCTGCGCCATTTGAAGAAGCTAAGAATTATTATTATTATTTCGTCCTCGATTGTCAACGCAACGTGCCTTTATGCATCCATTTGTCCATGATTTGTCATTTTTAGACCATCATCATGATCATCATCATCATACTAGCCCGTATAGACTATACGATATAATTAAAAATACAAGCACCGACTTAGTCTTTTAAGTATTTTTAAAAAAATTCCTCAAAAAACTATTTTAAAAATTAATTAAGAATAAATTTAATTATTTGATATAATTAAGATATAATTTTTTTAAGTATTTAAAAATATATTAAATCTAAAATATGCGTGAACATCAAGCATTAACAATAATATAAAAACTGAATTTTCTTTTTTATTTGTTAAATATCTTAGTATTTTTTTTTATAAAAAAAATCCTAATTCGGCCTAAAATATTTTCATTTCCTCCTATCAGAAATAATAAATCAAGATTAACCATCAGACTGAAACCTGAAAAGAGATCATTAATCTCATCTCCTCAAATCAAAACTTAAAGAAAAAAGAAGAAGAATTCCCATCACCGTTGTCGACACCTTTGCCTGGCAAATCCGTGTTATTATCACTGTCGCGTGTTCCTCTAGCTCCTTCACTTCTGCATCACAAATTTATTATCACTGTTATTCTTGCAAGAGAAAAAAGGGGTTATTAATGTGTACATCGATGGGAGATGAAGATGAGTTTACAATTATAACGTGTCTGAAATTTTAGTTGAGAATTTTGTTGGTTTTGGTCGTGGTTCCTGGGAACAAGTAACTTGGGCTTGTGAGGAGCAAAGCGAAAGAGGAGAATTTTTTTTATGTTTTTGCAACTCCTTTTACTCTCTACTTACATAATCTATGTGCTTTAAAATTTTCACATATATTAAATATTATATATTTAATAAATATTATTATATAAATAAGAGATTATATTATTTTTAATTAATTATTTTAATAAATTAATATAAACTATATAAAAAATAATTAATTAATTATTATAAAAAATTAAAAAAACTTAATTAATATTCATAAATAATTATAAAAACATCAAGTATTGTATTATGATATTAGAATATCTATCAAAAATGATATCTATTCTTTCTGTTTCAAAATATATATCATTTTAGAAAAAAATATTTATTTCATAATTTTTGATATTTTATAATTATTTATAAATATTAATTAATTTTTTTAATTTTATTATTTTTTCATAATAATTATTTATTTTTAGAGTATATAATAATTTATGAAAATAATTAATTAAAAATAATATAATTTTTATTTATATAATAATATTTATTAAATATAATTTTTAATATATATGTAAAAATCTTAAATGACATCTATTAAAGTACAGAATTAGTAATTTAGAATTAAGAGAGTACTTTTTATTAAAAATTAATTATTTTTAATTTTAATTTATTTAATAAATTTATTGTCAAATAAATTGAAAATAAGAGCTCTGTTCTAATTCAACTTAATTTTATTCTTAATTAGATCGACTAACTTGGTCTTTACGCCTAGCTAAAAGGTGACACCTACTACCAGAAAAGAACCGTACGCCACACACTTGCAACCTGGTAAAGTCTGATTTGGACCATAAAAAGATCAATGTTCTTTTCTTTCGAACCAGCGAGTAATTAAATTCTAGACAAATTGTATACGTAAATGCTTCTTGTTTCAACCAACGAATATGTCCTCCGTTTTTCTTAACAAGATTAATAGGCACCTGGGATATAGACGACTCCATTTTTGGCCAACTTGGATGAACCATCACCGCACCGATCCATTTTGACCTTTCAAATCACCTGTTAAAGGATTATAACTGTTTGGAATGACATGCAATTTATGGGTGAAGGATTACAACCCCCTGATGAAGGGTTGAAATCCTTTGCAGACTTTTCTATGAAACAAATTTGATATAAGTTAATTGGGAGAGTTCCACAAACAACGAAGAGTAGCGTAGAAAGATTAAATACTTGGGTTTTGAATTTGTATTTTTGTTTCTGATAATTAAATAAATTTTCAATGAACTGGACTAGAAAATTATCAAATGATCAATTAGAACAATCCATAATTACACGCAAATAATATCAATGTACACGATGAATTTTATAATAATAAATTTTATAATAACATTAAATAATATAATTTAATTTAATAATAAATAATAATTTTATATAATTCAACAGCACTTAATCATTTTTATATAATGGTGAAAAATAATTTTTATTTAATTTAATAATAAATTATTAATTGCAGTATCATAGTATAATAACGTAAATAATATTATAATTTTCATTAAATATATAGATATATTATTAATATTATTGGAGCCAATTACGTGACTTAGGTAAAGACTCTTCTCAAGGGAAGTTTCATAGAAGATCGTTACATTTGTTAATTAAATATTCTAAATTTTACTAAATTGAAATCTAAAAGCAGTGGTGGAAAAACCGGACTGGAAATTATTTTTCTAAATTCTTTGAGGTGCACGGTTTTGACTTAAATGTATGGACTACTTTATTATACTTAAGATAGTAAAATGGATTATGCATTAAATTAATAAAAAAATTATTTATAAATATATATTTATTATTATGTTTAATATTAATAATATTTAAATATTTATTTACTTTTTTTTAACCATAATAATATATTGACTCAATATATTCATTAAAAATAGCAAAAAAAAAATTGGTACATCATAATCTCATAGAAAAAACTATCAAGATTTAAACGGCTCCAAAAAACCGGTGTTCCGCCCAGGAAATTGGTATACTTCTTTTGTTCATCCAAAAAAGCCAAATATATAAAGTACAAAAAGTGTACAATCATAATGACTTTATTTGACACTATATATATATATATATATATATATATATATATATATATATATATATATATATATATATATATTTTCAAATTATTATTATTTTTTCTTTGAGGAGGGGCCTGGCACCATATTTAAAGAGTAACATCATCAGCACAGTACTCCTCCCATCATAAAATCTCTATTTTTTCTTTATATGTCAACCTCTCGTTCCCCTGAAATCCGTCCCTAATATTAAAAAAAAATACGTTTTTTTATAAATTATTTTTGTGAAAAATTCATCACATTTCTCAAGCATATGAAGCTGAAGAAAATAATTTAATTAATTACAAGAGTCTTGAATATAGCAAGCCCAACAAATTTGATTGAAAACCTAGGAGGAAGCTGATTAAGTAAAACTTTTCAAACAACCTTCACAGATTTAAAACGTTAGGCACAAATGTCATTTCAATGGCAGAATTATTGAATGAGATTCTGACTATTGACATTTTTATGTTTTTCCTTATCAACATTTTCAACCACTGCTGAATAATTGAATTCTATGTACATGTTATCCCTTTCCAATGAATAACTGGGATTTAATAATGTTGATATACTTCTTTTTAATTTTTCAATTTATAAAAAAAACTGTGGCTGAATTGGTCTTCAAAATTCTCATAGAAAATCCTCAAACTATTATTTTCTAGGAACTAATTCTATTTTAACCGGATTACTCATCAATTAAAATTTTCTCAATTTTTTGTTGGATTTTATTTTTTCTAGTTATTTTGTTATGGGCGTTAACCTCAACTTCCTTATCCCTTCGTGTGGTTGATACAGAGCCCATAGTGGAAGACGACTGCCACGTGCACTGAGTACGACGCATCAAAAAAATTTCCCTTATCCCACCAACCTCCCAAGCAATGAAACCTAGTGGCGGCCACCCATCAAAGCCTTCATAACTTATACTTCGCTCTCCCACTTGGTGGGCCATGTCTTTACTCTTTACGCTCAATCTAGTTGGCTGACCGTTGGAATCATCTCCTCCACTACCCACTTTTTTTTTTTTTTCATCTTCTTTTCCTAATTAGTATACACACTACCCACTTTTTTTTTATTTTCTTTTCCTAATTAGTATACTGTATATATTTTTGTCAAAAGAAATTACTGTATGTATTTTGAAAATGCATATGCTCACGACTCAATGACTGTATTAGCAGTTAATTCAAAATCATTTCATAATCCATTCAATTTCAATTTAGAGTAAATTCCATTCATATTTCCTCAATGAATCATTTAACCATAAAATTATCTTTAAACAAAATCTTGTAACGATAAGAAACGCAAGCGAGGCAGAGGAAGGAAACGGAGGAGTGAGGGTGGGACTGCAGAACAGGTAAGAGATGGAAGAGCATTATAGGAACATGAGGCTAGAACGGCAAAATTTATACATTATCCATTTCCATTTATCATCTATATCCCTTGGATTACTTACATTTAATGGATATTAAAAGGATTATAATTCAATTAATCTTATTAATATATGAGTGGATAAAAGTTGAATAAAAGTACCCATTTATTAAATATTTTTTCTCATTTTAATTTCTTACAAAATAAAAACAAATATATGCATCACTAAAAATAAATATGTCATTATTTATGCAAGTAATGCAAAACAATTATTTTTATTAATAGAATTTTATTATTTTGATAATAAAATTGTTTAAGAAAAATGAGAATAAAATTTCATAATGACATGGTAGTTATTACCTTCAAAAAGAAATATTTATTTTTATAATTTCTCTATATATAATCTAATTTTTAATTTTAAAGTGAATATCCTATAACATAGTTTATTTTAAAAAATACATTTAATAATAATATGACATTTGTGATGATTTGACAAATATTTTTCTTTAGCACTAAAGAAAATAAGTATATTAGTGAAAATATTTTTTATAAATAATATGTAAAATAATTAAAATTAAAATTAAAATAAATTATTTATTTTTAACAAAATACTTAATTATAATATTCTAAACATTTCATTGCTATATGTCATATATAAATTGTAGAATAATTATTGATATAAAAAATTTGTCCTTTTTAAAATTTTATAAAAATAAAGTTGTCTTTTTCTTAAAATTTATTTCAAAAATAGTTAGATTAAATATCAATTAAACTAATTTTGCATGAATAAATAAAATCAAAAAGAGATAACGTGGGATGAATCGATATGTAATCAATAATATCACTTAGTAGAACATGTTTATTGTCAAGTTGCAAATTACAAAACACTATTAACTTAAATAAAAAGTTTTCAAAAGAAATTATAGTAAAAATATTTTTGTATTTATTAATTATAATTATGAATTTTAAACTTATATTGAGTTGTATTTAATGAGAGATTTATACAATTATAAAATATTATTTTTCAATATAAATACACTTATACCCTTACTTAATAATCAGATATAATCATATTATTAATTAAGAATTTACACCAGACATAGAAAAATTCCTTCCTACATTAACAGCCCATTGGAAGAGTAAGCTATTGTTCTTGGTGGGGTTATTTATTAACCATGGGTGTGAAGGTGCGGCTTTCATGCAGAGACTGAAGTTGTAGCTGCCGCTGCAACCCCGTCCATTATCATTTGTGCACTGACAATTGAGACACTGCGTTCATGTCGTGCCAAACGCAACAATAGATTTATTATTAGGCTACTGTCTCATTGTCCTTTAGCTGCCCCAATAAATTAGCACCATTTAATTGCTCTCAAGTTTTTCCGGCTTTATTTTAACTGCTACCCCAATAAATTATTTTCTAGTTAAATTAAAACTGTTGTGATTGTACTAAACTAATGCACAATTTTTTTAAAAATCTTCTGTCTGACTGGTTAGCCCTTTTTGTAAATTATTAGATTCTACTATTAGTGAATAGCGGCAGTGAAAGAGAAGGGGAGCCCAAACTGTGACTGTCCCCAACCATTATTGGTATATTTCTAGCATATTTACATATGTTTAGTAAATTTCCCTCTCTCTCTATTTTTTTTTCCCCTTTTTCAGAGGGAGGGATTAAAACCCAAATCTACACTGGCTGGTCATCATACTTCGTCGGCCATGCAACCCCTATCACATCTTCAATCAACACTTGTTAAGCTGAATTATTATTAGAAGCTGTTTTTTAATATTAGGTCTTGTTTTATAAGAACATTAATTTCAGTAGTTATTATATCACCCATTTATAGTTTATTGAATGACGCAGCCTCGTTCACTCTTTATCAATTTACAGTTTTTCTGCATAGTGGGCTAATGCCCTAAGCTAGACAAGAACCCTCATCAGAACAATCCTGATTAAGAAGTAAGCTATGGATGCGTAAGTTCTTAATAACTGATCACTCTCTGTTATTGCACACAATTAGCAAGTCATTGGGAACACGCCAAGCTGTGACTTATTCAGTTTGATAATAGATAGATCTTTGCCTATTAGTTCTTATTCTTCTTCTTATCTTAATTCATATAAATATTTGTATCGGACATACTAAATAAATCTCTCAAAGTATTAGTTTTAAGAAAATATTTTACCAAACGAAAAAAATCTTAGCTTGTCTTTTTGTTTTTCCAATTTTTTTTAGCATTTTACAACTATTATAGATAAATCTACAGGCAGCAAACTCTTTTGCTATTTATTTCCTTTATGTTTTTTAATAATATGAATATTTATCCTATTTTATTAATTTTTTATTTTATCTATTTTTGAGAACTTAAGTTTGTTATTTTGTATCTTTTTGTGAGAATTATTTTATTGAAATTTTGGTAATTTAAAACTAATTATTTAATAAATGTCATAATATGTTGTTGGGCATTGTATTGTGAGGTATCTTTTTCAAATCTATTTTGGTGTATTAGATACATTTCAGTTCATATGATGCTATAACATAGCATCATATTTGATAGAGATTTACATAATTGATAAATATGCAGAGTTATCAAAAATAATTTATAGTGAAAATAAAACTATCACTTTAGAACTAAATTAATATATTATTATCAATAGTATTGATAATCAATTTCATATTGATACTCTAATAATAATATTTTTTTTTTATATTTATCACATGATTATTTTGAATAAAAATATTTCCATTATTCCAAAAAATTATAGATAATAGTATAAATATGTTATAAATCAAAAGTTGTTTTAAGAAATATCTTTTCACTCTCTAAAGAAAATTGCACTTGCTGACTCTTAATTATTTAACAAGTTATTTATTCTAATGAATTTAAAATTTTGATTTTGATTTTGTATTTTTTAATTAATTTACAATTATTTTGCTATTTCATATATATATATACCCAATGCACTTGTTAAACATTATTAATCAGGGTAATTAAGATGTTTTTTATATTTCTTTAATTATTTTTGTCATTGAAAACTTAACTCATTATTTACATTTATTGACTAAAATAAAATGGCTTACTAATATGGAAAAACAAAGTGACTCTCCCGTTAACAATTAATTCCATTTATTGACTAAAACGAAGTGGTTCACTAATATGGAAAAAAAAAAAAAAAAAGTGGCTCTCCAGTTAACAAGTGCCTTTTCATAAAAAAAATTATTGTCGTTATGAAGTTCACCATCTCAAAAAAAAAAAAAAAGGCTTACTAAAAATAAAAGTGACTCTTTTCCACAAAAAATTTTTACCACCTATCTACTCTAACTTTTTGCCCTCACTTTCTTCCTTCTCATCCCTCTTTTTCCATTTATCCCTGTCATGTTAATCAAATTCTTTCACTTAAATAAACTAATGAATTTCTTGAATTAAGACTATAGCCATCACCAAACAAAAAAGATAAAGAAGAAAATAAATGAAAGTAGTACATATGAAAATAAAATAAGTATACAAACTTTGCTGGTAGTTTATTTTATTTGTATTTTTTTCTTTCAAAGTTTATTTTAATTTCTAATGCTTATTAAATAGATATCAAATTTTAATTTTCATTATTTTGTTTTTATTACAGTCAATATAATGGATAAAGAGTGTTGCAGAGACAATACTAAGTTGAATATTTCAAGGCCTATTTTTTATTTGAATGAGCCATTTTTGGATGAAGTGAATGTTGTTGTAAGTTCCATTTTGAAGGAGGAACCACTTGAGCAGATGAGCAACGAATATGATCCTTTTATTAGCCAAAATTTTCTAAGTGAAGAAGTTTATCTTTTCGACAAAAATTATGCAATATCCATGGATTTTCAATTTGAAAGGGAAGATTCATAAATAAAAGTGAAAGAAAAAAAAATAGCCGTGATTTTTTCTGCCATCATCAATGGGCACAACTAATGAAGACTATTGATCTATCAAAGAAACAACGAAATAGAAATTCTACAAAATACGAGTGTCCTGCACATTTAAGAATTACGTTAAGAAAATTTTGTGACATTTTTCTTGAAGAATGATATGTTACTTCATTTGTTGCCAAACATAGCCACTCATTGTTGAGTCATATAGAATTTTGTTTTCTAGCGGTTAATCGAAATATCACAAAAAAAGATCAAGATTGTATTTTTTTTATTAAAGGAAGTAGGTTATTGCTGAACATAGACACTCATTGTTGAGTCCTGTAGAAGTTCATTTTCTAGCAACTAATGAAAATATTATATAAGAAGCTCAAGATTGTATATTTTTTTTTTTTGTTAAAGAAAACAAGTCTTTCAATTTGACAAATAATTCGTGTCATGGAGCTTGAGAAAAAAGTTAAACATGGCATCTCCTATCTCTTGAATAAGATGTACATAATCTTCTTGTCAAATTCAAAGGAAAACATGCTATGAATGATGTTAAGGATTTTTTGAAGCAATGCAAAATTGCTAAAGAAGAGAATCATAATTTTTTGTATTGTGCTAAAGCAGACAAATAAAAAAGTTTGAATACATTTTTTGGGCTCCTATCTCTTGCTTTGAATGGTATCAACGATTTTACAATGTAGTTGTTTTTTATACTACATATACAGTGAATGCTCATGATATGCCTTTTGGCATTTTGTGGGTATTGACAATCATGACAAGACTATTTTATTTGGAAGTACACTTCTACGGGATGGGACACAAAATTCTTTTCAATAGCTCTTAAAGGTATGTTTTTATATATTTTTAATTCATTCATATAACTATTTTTTTGTTTAATTATTAATATATTTTAATAAATAAAACATACTTTTATATCATTATTGGGGAACTCTTCAAGAACAATTTAGATAGACCAAGATCCATGGATAACCGGAGCAATAAAAAAAGAATTTCCATCTACAAAACATGCCTTCTGTATATGACATATAACAACTAAATTTAGTGATTAGTTTACTGTAATTCTTCACAATCAATATCTAGAATGGTATTCAGATTTTTATAATCTTTATAAGTTAAAGACTTCTAAAGAATTTGAATGTCAATGGACAAAAGTTATTGCTACGTATAATTTATGTGACAACAAGCGCATCAAGGGATTATATCAAATTAAGGATATATGGGTTCTTACTTGTTTTTATGGTTATTTTTTTGATGGAATAACAACCATTGGAAGATGAGAAAGCATTAGTGCCTTCATTAAAACATTTTTTTACCTCAATGTGTTTAACTCAATTCACTAAACAGGTAAATTATTTCTTTTTTTATTTTTTAAGTTCAATATTTCTATTTCAATATTTTTATTTTATTCTTTTTATGATTTTTTACTTGAATTTTTATTTTATTGCAGCTATTACCTCTCAAATTTTATTCATTGATTTTTTTAGATTGATCATGCCATTAAAGATGTTAATCAAACACAAATGTGATATACCACATTGCAAACATATAAAGGTTCTGCATTGAGAACTATGTCTCCACTTGAAGAACAAGCTTATAAAGTCTTCACACCTTTTGCTTTCAAAAGTTTCAAAATGAGTTTGCAAGAGCTTCTAAATATTATGTGATTCAAAATCAAAGGCATGAATTTCTTGCGCAATATTATAAGACAAAAAAGAGCAAAAAACATGAGGAAACATAAGATGGTGAAAAAACTAAGTGTAATTGTAAGTATTTTTAAATTTACTGGAATTCTTTGTCGACACATACGCAGTATTTTCATCCATAAGAATTGTTATGAAATTCTAATTTCATATCTACCATCTTGTCGGTGTCATGAAGCAAACAATGAAAACATATTGCATGAAGCAGTACTATAAGATAGAGATGGTACTAAGGATTGTTCTTTAGAAGATAATAATACCATTTTGGAAGATAATTTTATCTTTTGCACTCCAAAGTCCAAAACAAAAGGACGTCAAAAAAAAAAAAAAGGAAATTAAAGATGGAAAAGAAAGATAGAACCTGTGGATTTTGCAAAACTATTTATCATTATATCAATAAATGCTTAGAAAGAAAAGTAATATGCCAAATATTGCTAAGAAAAAAAATAAATTCAATAGATGATGAATTAAATCTCATTTTTTCAATTAAATATTTAGAAAATATGTACTTAGGATTTAATTTTGATATTTTCTATTTGAATTTTCTATGAGTTACCAATAATTATAAAAGTTTATTGTTAATTTTATTTAGTTCAGTTTATTTTAGTGATATAATTTTTATGTTGTTAGCATTTATTAGCATGAAAAAAAATGAATCCAATTAAGGCTATTTAATGAAAATATGGGTTTCTTTAATTTTGAAGATTATATTAGATTAGTGTAACTAATTTAATAGGTATTAAATGTGGGAAAAAAAAAAAGAGCTCCCGTTAATAAATGTCTTTCCATAAAAGAATATGGCTTAAAAAGTGTCCTTAGGGCACTTGTTAAAGGGACCATATATATATATATATATAAACGTAATTATAAGCGCTTCAACATTGCATATTTCTCCTTGATTAATTGACAACTCAAAGTCCGGACCCAAGTCTTATTTATAGCTTAGTTGGCGGAAAAAGAGGACGTGGACAGAAATTATGGTATAACAGGAAGCTGAAGGGAAACGCGTATGTTGGCGAATTTGGTAAGGGAACACCTTTGGGTAATGAATCCACGTGGCATCACAGGATTCCATAGCTGACAAAACGATCCAGCTTTTCTTGAGGGATCTTCTGTATATAAATTGATCCACCGATATCTTTTGGTATTGGCTTCTCTTTTTAGTGAAATATAGAAAATAATTTCTCTGCTGCTATATATCAGGTAGAGAAAAAAGAAAAAAAAGAAAAAAGAAACTAACACGTCTGAGAGCAAATGGAGGAGACAAGAGCAGTGAAGCCAAGGTTCAAAAGAGTATGTGTCTTTTGTGGAAGCAGTACTGGAAATAGAGATTGTTATAAGGATGCTGCTCTTGAACTGGGCCAAGAACTGGTACCTGAATCTCTTCAAGCATCGTCTCTTTGATTTTTGTAATTATTTTTCTACGTTAAGCTAAGTTATTCTTTTTCTTTCTTGCAAAGGTCTCAAGGAGCTTGGATCTAGTTTATGGAGGAGGAAGTGTTGGGTTGATGGGATTAATATCTCAGGAAGTCCATCGTGGTGGAGGACATGTTATAGGGTCTGTGTACAGCCTGCAATAAGTTAGATATTGATTAATAATTTCCTTGCTACAAATTAATTGATATCTCATATTTCCTAATAAAGTCCAAGTAGTAACTGTTTTAGTTCTTTGTTTTGTGTTGTAGAATCATCCCCAAAACTCTGATGAGCAAAGAGGTAAAGAGAAAATTTCACATGGGCACTTAATTTTCTTGCACTATGGATATTATATTATTCCAAAATAGTATCTTCTTTTACTTTCTTTTTATGTCAAGAAAAAAACTTGGATGTACGTAACCATATAAATTAATAAATTGGTTTTGTTTTTATAAAGCAGATAACTGGAGAAACAGTGGGAGAGGTGAGACCAGTAGCCGACATGCACCAAAGGAAAGCTGAGATGGCCCGCCATTCTGACTGTTTCATTGCCTTACCAGGTCTCTCTCTTATAATTTATCCGATGGCTAGTGTGTATGTGTATGATTAAATTAACAATAACTGTATTTAATGTTTATATACATGTAGGTGGATATGGAACCTTGGAGGAATTATTGGAAGTCATTACATGGGCCCAGCTTGGCATCCACGACAAGCCTGTAAAGCAGCTTTGTGTCTCTAACATTTGGATTTGATAATTTTTATTTATTTATCTATTTAGTCATCGATCCTAAAGGTCAACTCTTAATTCTGTTCATAATACAAACGACAGGTGGGCTTGCTTAATGTGGATGGATACTACAATCTGTTGCTCACTTTCATAGACAAGGCAGTGGATGATGGCTTCATCAAACCATCACAACGTAGCATTATCGTCTCCGCCCCTAATGCCAAAGAACTTGTTCAGAAACTGGAGGTGGGTTTTTTTTTTTTTTTTTTAATGTCAAATAAATGACGTTCTTTTGGTCTGTTTCCCCCCCCCAAAAAAAAAAATTATTAGTATGGTTT
Organism: Omphalea diandra; assembly: GCA_949677035.1. NCBI lineage: Eukaryota > Viridiplantae > Streptophyta > Magnoliopsida > Malpighiales > Euphorbiaceae > Omphalea > Omphalea diandra. The sequence goes on from CATIWR010072130.1 coordinate 42,611, forward strand.
ATATTTGATTAGGATTACGTGCCTTTGCATGATGGAGTTGTTGCTAAGGCCAAGTGGAAGGTTGAACAAGTCGAGCTTAATGCATGTTTGCAGACTGAAATAGCTCGTTAGTTAGGGACCATATAGCGAGGTCCCCCTGTTTTTAAATATATTCTTTAGCTTTTAGGATTGTCTTCAATGAGAGATGTACCATAAGCTAGGGTTCTCTCTCAATTTTGTATGTATTGGTCCGGAAGAGAAGACGGGAAATCAATTTCTAGGATAAAGAACTGAAAGAAAATTAATAGGTGACTGTATTCTATATATCTTTATTAAAAAGAAAATGGCAAAATGTTATTTTGTTTCTGAACCTGAATTTTATTATCACTTGGAAAGAAAAACGAGTAGGAAAAACGAGTAGAGCAGCTTTTTATTTGCTCTTTGCATGCCTGCTCTTGCTGCGCTGCTGTACCGTGGGGGAGCTCTTTTATCTCTCTTTCTCTAGCTTTTTGGCTATTTGTTTGGTATTTATGGATAAGTTTTATTCTAAGCTTCCTTCCGTATGCGAACCGTCAAGGGCCGGGGACCCATCAAATGTTATTATTGTTAGACCCTATCATCCAATTCAAAACCAAAATAAAAAAAAGGTAAGAACGTATTTTTACCTGTTTTGCACTTTTGATTTGAGGTATTAATTCTCAATCATTATCAACATATGCCTAAAATTATAAACGATTATTGGAAAGAGATTATTTTCAAATGAATATCAAATTTTCAAATGAATGTCAAAAGTTCAATCTCACAAATATAGAAAACTTTATTTTCTAATTAATACTTCTGAAAAATATGTCCACAGGACACACTGATTTCCTTTTTTTTTTTTTTTTTATTTATAATACTGAGAAGCCAGTGCATAATGGGCTCCTTTTAGAGTAGGATAGCTGACAAGAGATGATGAGTCATCTACAGAAAGATGTTAAGCTGAAAATCAAAGTGGCTAAATGAATCGCCAAAGGCCACTGTGTACCTAATGGCTTCTGGTCTCGTCCTTCTCGATGCCATCGGTTGAGCATACAACCCATGCCCTTTCCTGGCGTTGATGATTATTACAATTAAGATGTTTCACTGCTTCTCTATAGTTCATATACTGCTCATTAATGGTGTGATTGGGAGGGAGGAAAATAAGAGGGGAAGAAAAATAAGGAATGCCAAAATCTCTTGATTAGGAAGAGAGGGAACATGGGAGGGGAAAGAAAATATTTGAAATTTTCCTCTCTTCCATTTTCTCTACAAAATGGAGAGAAAAAATTGAAGAATGAGGAGATTTTGCTTAAATGACTATCTTGTCTCTGGACATCGTAAGAAGTTACAGAATATGAGAAAAAATCGAACTGAATCGAAAATCTGACTGAACTGAGCTGATTTGGTTCGGTTTGATCCTTGAATAAAATTGGTTTTTTCAGTTATGATTTTTAAAAAATTTGGTTTTCAGTTTTTGATTTGGTTTTTTAGATATAAAACCGAAAAAATTAAATTAATCGAAGTAATTAATAAATCAAATCCATTTGAATCGAACTAAATTTCAAATACATGTAATTTAATTGAAACAAAGTGGATCAAACCAAACTTTTTATAAGATCGATTCGGTTCGGTTTATAGACACATAAATTTCGGTTTAATTCGGTTTTTTAAAAAATTTCGGTTAGGTTCGATTTTAAGAATAAAAAAATTAACTTATTAAAATTTGATAAAAAACTAAATATATTTTTAACATTTTCAAATATAAAAAATAATTTGAGAAATTTTTTTGTGTTACATTATATTTATCATTATCTAAATTTTAATTTCATATAAATCAATTAAATTATAAAATAAGTATTTTTTATCATTATGCAATACAATTATATATTCAAATATTTTGTTTAATAAAGAGTAAAATTCAAAATATATTAAGTATTATTTTCCTTTTTTTTTATATTTGGTTATCCAATCAAGAAAAAATAAAAATTATTTTTTTCTATCCTTTTTATCCAAATGTAAGGAAAAAAAATTAAAAAAAAAAATTAAATTTATTTTTCTTCTTTACCTTCTTTTCTTTTTATAGAATTTTGCAAATCACAGACTAAAAAATACCGTTCGCAAGCATTTTTACACTCACGCATATAGTTTTTATTATTCCAACCTGTAAATAAGTCTTTATTGATCTGTCACGCAGGTAGAGAAATGTCACCACAATTACGACTATTATAATGTGTCTAACAATCATTATCACATAAAATAGAGTCCCATCTATCATATCAGCGGTTGACAAAATTGAACAAAATGCAGGTCCGATTGAGCACATGACATGACACAATAGTAATGAAGCATGGAGGGCTTTTGAGGCATCTTTCCCACGGAGTAGGGATACTCCGGTCCCTACAAGTGACGTACTTAGAAACTTCCTACTTTGTGGGTGCTGCCTTATCCGGATTGGCGACCCATCCATCCAATCCAATTCCACTGATCTTATAATGTTACACGACACCTCATTTATCCACCAGAAATTTGAGATACATACGTGTCCCGCGGCTCTTCCTTTCTTTCTTTTTTTTTTTTTTGGGTTAATTTTCAATAAAAAAATCCTCTCTTATTATTACGTAAATATTAAATTTTTATGATTAAAAATTTCTTTTAAAAAATTTATTAATCTATTTGTAAAATATGTCATATGATTTTATTGGTTTAAATGATGTGACTACGACTATGAGGTAGCATACATCAAAATAAGCGGAGATAGAACTAAGATAAGATGGAAGGTGTGATCCGGACCATGAGCATCATTTTCAAAGAGTGACAAGGCGATCGGGTCAATCATGGGCGATCCATAATAAATGGGCTCGCAGGGATCTCCATCACCAGGCCAGAACCTTTCGTGCTAGAAAAAAACTGCATATGCCAGCTAGACATATGTCCGCGAACGTAGACGGTACTTTTACCTTGTAGAAATCGAAATACACACAGATTAGACGCCAAAAAAAAAAAAGTAAAATTCAAAAATTCTATTGTTTTTTTTTTTTTTTCATGTGGTATTATGGGACTAGAATTTTCCATATAAAATTAATAAAAAAACTCAATCTTTTACTCAAATTTTAATTAATTAAAAAACTCAGTCTTTTACTCAAATTTTAATTTATACCCCAAACTAAAAAAATATGAAAATATAAATGACAATCTTCTAAACACTTTCAAAATTAAGAAAATTTTCTCTTTCTCCCAACTTTCTCTTTAAGATTTTTTTTTTCCTATTAATTTTAGCTTGGAGCAGCTGTTAGTTAACTAGTGGTAATTCTCTCTTTTCTTTTATCTATTTATTTTTTATTACTTTAAATAAACTTAGATATTTTATTATATTGATAAATCTGTCTTTTTACTTTTCTTTTCTTCCATTATGTAGATATTTATATCTTTTATTGATGTGTTATTCTCTATTGTAGATATTTTAGTCTTTTTATATATGTTCTATTCTTTTTTTTTTTTGAGTGTTTTCTTTTTTTTGTGGGTATTTTCTCCATTTTGTATGTATTTTCTTTCCTTTTATAAGTTTTGATTTATATTTGTCGAAAAAATAATATCTATTGATATTATTGATCTAGTTTGTAATATAATTATAATCGTTCAAGATTCTACGATAATTCTATTGATAAACTTCGTTTAGAGTGATGTTATGACATCAAAGCAATTTTGAAATCGTGCGGAAAAAATTTTAAATAATAAATTGAATTACTTAATTATTATAATAGATTTGATCATAATTTTTAATATTAATATATTTTATTACAAATATCATATGACTATTGATTTAAATAAATTATACTATTTATCAAAAAAAATTTTGAAGGGCAACGAAGGGAAGGGAACGCATGGATACCGCGTAAAATGATGGCTTCAGAGTTCAAATTGCTCCGACTCTGTTGGTAGTGGGAAAAAGATAAGTAAGGAATGACAAAAGGAATAATAATAAAATTCTAGTCTTTGTCACACGGGAAAATAATTACAGCAAATGCTTGGACGGCGGTGTTCAGTTTGTGTGCATAAAAATGGCCCCTCCATCCATCGCCGTCACCGTCTTAATTTGACGTATGCCTTATGAATGATGAGCCTTGATAATAATGTCCCTTGTGTTTTTTGTTCAATAATATTTTCCCATGAATAAGTGATGTTTCAGAAAAAAAAAATTTATTTTAATATAATATTTTTTTCAAATTTATCCATATAATCAACTCCCATTTCATTAGTGTTAATATTAGAGTTTTAATTAAAAATTTATTAATCTATATTGATTGTAAGTATTTTTAATTAATTATTTTATTAATTTAAATATATATTTTTAAAACGGAGATTATTCAAAAATGAAGTATTTGCTTAGAACAACTGAAGTTTATAATTGATTAATTAAAGGTTTGAGAAAGTTTTAATTCTTATATAGTTTTGAAATAATACTTAAGATTATAAGAGAAATTTTTGTTATTCAAATCCAAATAAATTTCTTCAAAAAGTTTAATTTGCAAATAAATGCATTTCTCCTCTCTAAAGTATGACAAGTTTTTCTTTTTTCATATATTTGATTAAAGTGTTTTGAAAAAAGAAAAATAAAGAAAATCATTTAAAATTATAGTAAATATAAAAAATTCTGAAAAGAAAATTTTATTAAAAAATTGATTAAAATAGAGAGCACCCAACCGAGTATTTATTCATCACAAGGTACCAAGTGGGGAAGAAAGAAGTGCAAATGCGATAAGAAGTGGGTCAGCCCTACATGTCCCTAGTCCTTGAATTCTCATTGGGTAGGTGCCATGTCGGTGTTAAACAAGCTCATTGACAAGCGACTTGTGATTCCTGAAACAAGCCCTCTAGGTCTGAATGCCATGCAAAAAAGATGCAGTTCTTAGGGTTGGACCATTGGTCCCCCCCTGCTTTACCTTCTAATTGCTCAACTTGTATTTGTACTATTTATGGACCCCAGAGTCTTTGGGTTGTGGCCTATACTGGTCCACAAACACTGCAAGACAAAGGCCCAATAATAATACCGACCGTGACTGATCGAACCGAAAATGTTGCCTTTCCCTGGTGGGGATTATGGGCCCATACAATTACTAGATGTGCAGTGTCAACTGAAAAACGTACGGAAAATACTACTAATAATTCCGGACAAGAACAAGTTGTTTCTCTAGAATTATAACTCCTTTCACTAATTGGATGTCCGCAGCATGCGCTGGATATTTCCATATTAAATATAGGCTAAGGAGGAGAGAAATTCTTTAATGAATTTTGTTCCTAACTAGAATTATAAATCTTTTATTATATATTTGATATGTGGTATTATTTTTTTAAAAATTATTAAATTAAATATTAAATACAAACTATTTAACTATAGTTAATCATAGTTAATTAATGTACATATTTGTGTGCATTATGAATTCTTTTAAAAAATAAATAAAGAAAAAAATCATTCTACCTAAAAAAAATATGACCAATAAAAAAGAGAAAGAGATCCTAATTCATCTAAAAAAGCGACTCTCTCCATTTTAGTTTTCCAAAAAAAAAAGACTTTTTCTTTCAATTGTCTTTCTTCAGACAATGTAATTTTTTTTGGCACACTTTTTGTTTTCATCTCTTTGGTTCAAGTTACGACCGGGGTGGAGAAGCGGTGGTAGGCTTAGTAGGGTTTAAAATAAATTCAGTGTGTAATTTCTACTTAGTACTAAGGTAATAAACTCCATGTCTTCTTATAATACTATGCTTTATGATTTCAATTGTATAGACTAAAAAAAAAAAAAAAAAAAAAAAGAGATTTCGATTGCATATTTCTTTGTGCTATTGATTTAATGGGTTTAGTGAATGATATAGAGGAAGAAATTACATAGTGAATATTGTCACTGCTTTATATTTAATAGACGATGAACCCTAAAGACCCAACACACCCAGACAATTTACTGAAAACATTATTACCTTCTTTTATTTTACTCACCAGAAGACAAATGATTTATTACTTGTTTAATCATTCCACTTTGGATTCCTAGGCTCTTGACGTCTAGCTTTAACATATTAATATAATATGTTCTTAGTCCTTGCATGCGTGTAAATTATTAACCAAGTTAATCTTTTCATACAATGCAAGGCAAAAGGTTGACATAGGCAAGAGATTAAAATATTTCTGGACAAGGAAATGCTGTAAGGTTTGCTACATTTTATTCTTATATAAAAAAAATTTTTACTAATGCCCAGATTTTGAAGTTGTGCAGGAAAAGTAATAAGTGCTTATAATTTATCACTTATTCAATTAGGAAAAAATTTATAATTTTTTTTTTTATTAATGGAGTCTCAGTAAAGAGTTTGTATTTTACATCAAACAAGGAGTCTGTTTTACTTATTATGATACAATGATTTCTTTTTATTGGAGATATGTTTTTTTAGGTAACATGATTTTTTTCTTTGTTTATTTTTTAAAAGAGTTCTAATCCTTACAATTATGTGCAAACACATGTACATTAATTAATTATGGTCAACTACGATTAAATAGTTTGTATTTAATATCTACCTTAATAAATTTTTTAAAAATTATATCATATGTCAGATATATGTTGAAAGGTTCACAATCATTTGTCCAAAAATTTCTGCAATTGGAAATAGTTTTCAACCAGCAATAGAGACGCCTGGGTTAGAACCTCACTAGCTGCACCATTGTCCCAAGCTCAAAGATATATTTTATAAGATGCTTTGTTTTTTTTTAATCCCTTTTTTAATACATTTATCTTAATAATCCTTTTTTTAATACATTTATCTTAAACAGTAAGATTAATAATGTGTAATTTAATTTTTATTTTTATAATTTTACACATTATAAAATACTTATTTTAAATTATATAATTAATTAACTAATTTGTTATTGTTTGAATTTGAATTACAATAACTGGAAAGATGAAATAAAATAATTATAAGATAATATTGTGTTTGTTATAGTGAGTATAGAAAACCAGTTATCCATGACGATTGCATTATATTGCTGATACTTCTTAATTGAATATATATATATATATATAATTGCATTATATTGATATATTATAATCTAAAACAGATGATGAGACCATAAATAACTATATGTGTTAATTAATTATATAAAATTTTCAATACTATAAAATTTATTTTTTTTAATTTGTAACAGTAATCATGATCTGAATAAAGGTCATTTCAACATATATTATATCTTTTTTTTTTTATCATCCTAGTATCATATTATTTTAGATCACTCTCGATCTAAATTAATATTTATTAATTAAAGTTTACTTTTTATCAAGTTTGTACTTAAAATCCTATTTAATCTTACTGGAGTTGATTGAGGGAAATTATGACCAACTAACCAAGCGTATTTTATTTATATCCATATTTATATAGAAGAAATATTATTTCCTTTTTTATAAATAAAAAAAATTGTGCTGTAATGCATAGAAACTGACATTTGATACCCTATTATTGGATTATTCCAATAAAAAAAGTTCATAGATTTTATTTAAAAATGTAGATTTAAAAATTAAATGAATTAAATTTTATAATAATAAGTATTTTATCTTGAAATAATATATTTAAATAATTTAATCATTTTATTTAAAAAATATTTTGATAAGAAATAAAAAAATTCTATTTAATGATTATATAATTTAAGATTAATTTCAAGGAAAAAAATTACAATTAAAATGAATGAATTTTATTAATAAAAATAATTTTTATTTCTTTCACGTGATTTATTTGAAACAAGAGCATTGTACAGAGAAATTTATTTGTAATAGTGTAGATATTTAATTAATAATATAAGAATATTCATATATATTCAATAAGAGTATGAGCATTTTTTTCAATTAAAAAAATAAAAAGTACAATAATAAATTATTTTAAATAATAGAGACTAATTATTTTATCTATTATTATATTATTAAATAGATGTATAAGATAAAAATTGGTAAGTTTTTCTAATCAATCTAAATAATTATGTATGATACAATCATATGCCATTATCATATATTGTATTATAAACAAACTGTTATATTAAATAAAATTTCTAAAATGTAAAAAATTTTAAATAGAAAATTAAGATTATATAAAATATTTTAAACAAGAAATTAAAAAATCCTAAAAAGTAAAAATTTAAACAAATTTTAAATAAAAATTAAAAAAGTTTTAAATGAAAAAACTAAGATTTAAATTAATTTTATTGATTAATTTAAATTTTAAGTATGTAATGGTTAGAGACAATATAATAAATTAGACGAAATGACTTAATGGTTAGAGACAATATAATAGATTAGAAGAAATTACTTCATTCAAATTTATTTTCTCTTAAAATTGTGCTAAATAATATTAAAAGTATGAATTAGTAAAATTTTTTGTTACAATCACCCCATATATGTATATATAATTTTTAATTATCTCTTAATTTTATTTTCAATAATTAAATAGTTACTATTATTTGCTTAATTGTTTGTAAGAAATCATTTCACTCAAACTTTATAAATTTTCTTTTAAAATTATCACATGAGATTAAAAATATAAATCAATAGACAATCTTTTATTATAATTATTCTATAGATAATTATAAATTTTAAGAAATTAATTTTATTATTTTATTTACTTGGCATTAATTTTTTATAAATAACAATTGTCCATTTAATTAATCAATTAAAATAAATATTAAATTATTTAAAATTTATTATTGTAATCTTATTACTGACTATGGGTAGTCCGAGTAAAGGGTTTTAGTCAATGGGCCTATCAAGAACTCCATCTACTAGGCCTCCAGTCATGGATATAAATCCGGATTTGATTTAAATTTTGACGAGGCCTTTTAATTGTGATGATTGGCAGTGTTCCGCGTCCAAAGCTTTGGTTGGATTATTGGGGTTGGGCTTGCCTCCTGTGAGCCAGTTATGCAAGAATACTGACCACTGCTGCTTTGCTTTCCATGCCGCTCAGCAGGCTCAGCTTAGGTATAATTAAAATTTGGTCAATAACGATTTAACAAGTTTATTTTATTCATAGCCAAACCTGATTCGTGGCTGCTTATATACAATTTGAGAGCAAGTGGAATCTAGCTTTTTTTTTTAAAAAAAAAAAATTCATGATAACATATAGGAACACATAAGGGGGAGTGGGTTGTACTATAGCTTTTGAGATTGGTCGCCGATTAATCCCAAATGCTATAATTTGAGATTGGTTATTGATCATGGACATTGCAAAGAATCAGAGACCAACTTGTCCTGATGCACTCTTTACGACTAGTGGATCCCTAATGGCCTACTAATCCACGATTAAAAATTGATGATAGCCATGTTCAAATTAGGGATCCAATAATTTTTAGTCCCACCAACCAAAAATAGGATTAAAGTTTAGTAGATCCCTAATGGCTACTAATCCCCTTGCCTATATATTTTTTATTAAACAAACCTCCAAAATGAATTACAGACAAAGTAAAGAAAGTGCATTTTCTGTTAACCTAGACGCTTTCTTGCGTGGGCCGAGAGATATAAGCCTGTCCTTAGTGCTCTAAGTGGACTGGTTTTAATGATTACTGTAATATTTTGTTAGCCCAAGTCATGTTACAAATTATTTCTGACTCCAAAAGAGGCTTCAAGAACATTGGCCTGATATTGCCAGTTTGATTGGCTCTTGAAAATGGATAAATTTGGGCTCCCAAAATTTCAACTTCTCATGATGATCCAACCAATCCACCTAATTAGAACTTTCATATGTTTTGAAAATAAAGAATTTTCAAGCTATCATTTTTTTTCCATCACTTAAGAAGCTGTTTTCAATACAAATCTGTCCAAATTATAGCATAAAATGTCAATAGTGAGATTTGGCAGAAAAAAAAAAATATCAACAGTGAGACTTAAAAAAGACTGGAGGTTGCATTGTACACATAAATGCAACCTAAGCAACATCAAATCTATTGTTTCAAATCAAAATTCATAACATTAATTGACCTGCTTCATAATATATAGGCTTAATTATCAAAAAATCCTAAATTTTAATGCATTTTTTAAATTTATTCTATTTTTTTATTTTTTAATAAAAAAATTCAAACTCTAATTTTTTAAAATCTATCCTCAAATCAGTATTTGATTATTAAAAAATAGATAAAAGATCATCCCTGAACTTTTCTAAAAGTTTGGTTAGAGTAATTGGCCTGGATTATGTTGCAAGTAATTTTGCCTTTTCTTTAACATCTGCATGTCCAACTTGTTGCTTTTGTAAATGACAGGTTCACTCTAGAGGAAAGGCACTTGCGAAGGATGTGGACTTTGAAAAGATTGCCCGAAGAACCCCCGGATTCACTGGAGCTGATTTCCAGAATCTTATGAATGAAGCTGCCATACTTGCAGCTAGGCGTGACCTTAAAGAAATAAGTAAAGATGAGATATCTGATGCTCTGGAAAGGATAATTGCTGGACCAGAAAAGAAAAATAATGTTGTCTCATATGAGAAGAAAAAATTAGTTGCCTATCATGGTAGACAGATACGCCAATTTCCTATTTGTCCCTAGTTGTTTGCTATTCTCTGAGACTTCAGAAGCTAATTGTGTTTCATGTAATCCAATTTTCAGAAGCTGGGCATGCTTTGGTTGGTGCACTTATGCCTGAATATGATCCTGTGGCCAAGATATCCATCATTCCCCGTGGTCAAGCTGGTGGTCTTACATTTTTTGCTCCAAGTGAGGAGAGGCTTGAGTCTGGACTGTACAGCAGAAGCTACTTGGAGAATCAGATGGCCGTTGCATTAGGTGGAAGGTTGGTTTCTGAAACTTATCTTGGCTAAAGCCTAGGAAAAACTTGTTAGGGCTTATGAGTATGTTTCCAGCTTTTTGAAGAGTGAACTTAGACATAACCTTATCCAATCCCTTTTTGCATTTGGACACTAATATAATGTCCTCCATTGCTGGAGCTTAAAAGGCATGAAACATATCTGGAGTTTTCGACCTCTATTGCTGGAGCTGAAGAGACATGAAACGTGACTGGAGTTTTCAAACTCTAGATATTTTACTTCCACATTTTATATGAGAATTTATTCTTCTCATTGTAAATGCAGGGTTGCTGAGGAGGTCATCTTTGGTGAGGAAAATGTGACAACAGGTGCATCAAATAACTTCATGCAAGTTTCACGGGTTGCAAGGCAAATGGTTGAGAGATTTGGTTTCAGCAAAAGGATTGGACAAGTTGCCATCGGTGGACCTGGTGGAAATACCTTCTTGGGTCAACAGGTAGGAATTATGATGAAGGCCGCATTTTCTTTCTTATCTTGTAGACTTGCACACTATCTCTAGTTCAAAATGATCAACAATGTGATTAAGACCTGACTCGTGTTTCAATATCAGATGTCATCCCAGAAAGACTACTCCATGGCCACTGTAGATGTGGTGGATGCAGAGGTACAAGCAGTGGTGGAGAAGGCATATTCAAGGGCCAAGCATCTTGTTACCACTCACATTGACATTCTTCACAAGCTTGCCAAACTTCTCATAGAGAAGGAAACGGTTGATGGAGAAGAGTTCATGAGTCCTTTCATTGATGGAAGCTGAGCTATTTGTTGCCTGATTTCACTTCCATGCATCAAAACCCTGTTGTATTATACGTTTACACCAAGAAGCACATATAAAACCAGTTATTACTCGGTAACTTGTGAAATTGAGTCAAGGAGGTGTTTGCATAGGCAACATTCAAGTATAACCAGTTCAATTTTTGCTATTCTTATCAAACTGAGTTTTGCTCTTTAAGGGGTTGGATCACACTTTAATCATATTAACAAATTCACACAGTGGGTAAGACGGCATACTACCAAATTGCCTTTCAATTTGAGGTAAGATGGGTAACTGTTGAGACACAGTATACTAGATTCTAACTGGAAGACCCAAAAGTTCTTATATTCGCTCTTCAAAATTGTTAGTGAGGCCAATTTTGGTTAAATACATAATTTGCTCCTGAACTTTTTGTGATTGGTTATTTTTGACATTTCGCTTTTAATTTTAATTAATTTAAATTGTTGATCTTTTATTTTTGATTTATTAAATCATTGTAATTTTATTTATAACCAATTATACATAAATTGTTGACATCAACAATTATTCGTGTGAAAAATACACTACTGCTAGTATAATATTTTTCATAAAATCAAATTATTATTTACTAATTTCATTCAATCTAAAAAAAAAAAAATCTTTATTTAGACACTTAATATCTCAGATCTATAATTTTCAATACCTAAAATTTTAGACACTATTAACTGATAGTGAGTGCTAGAGAATGATTCGGTGTCTTTGGATTTCGCATTGCAACTTAGCAATTTGGTGATGTAAGTGAAGTTTAAGTTGTTCTTTATCCAAGTTTTTATTTAAACTTTGAACACCATTTATATGTTTATTAATAGTCGCTTTTTGAGTGCATTAATCCTTTTTTTCTTCTTGAGATTGGCTTTATCTTTTTTCCTTTATATAAATATCTTATGAGCTATTCAAAATATGTTTCTCAGATTCTTGTTTTTTTTTTTTTCAAATAACAATTCGTTTTATATCATGAGCAATTTTTTTTTTCTTTTATTTTTATGAATTTTGCCCTGTTCAACGAATTTCTTTTTTTTGCTAAAATTAGTTCTTTTTAATTGAGATACAAAATATTATTAGATTTTTGGTGAGTAGATGAGATTGTGCTCTTTTTTTAAAAAAATTTAATTTTATTATTTTATTATAATAGTGAGTACATAAATAAATTGTAAAAAGTATAAAAATATTTTAATCAATTATATGATAAAATTTCAGAAATAGACGTGTGAAGTTGACGCCAATTTTATTTTTTTACATGAATATTTAATAGAATAAAATAAAACAAAAGTGAAGTCAAAATAAGTAATCAAAATAACTAATCACTAAAAATTCAGAAGGCAAATTATATATTTGGACAGGTAAATTCATTTCAAGTGGGTTCATGCATGGGCTCCCCAGTGATGCACTTCCAATTGCTGCGCAGACTTCGAATCCGCATTTCCACTCATCCCCTGGAAGGCTAGAACCCATGCAAGCCATTCACGGTAAATAAAAGCTGAAGCTGCATGATTTCACAGCTTCCCATAATGCAGATTAGTCGTATGTTTGCTGTGTCGCAAGCGGATCCATATGGAATCAATTATTTCATCCAACTTCAGAGGAAAAGAATGTTGCAAGAGTTAGTACGGATTACCGATTCCTCTTCCACTCCCGCTATGTTACACTTTGGATGAAAACCACATTTCCACTTCCCATTACACTAACCCCACATTTTTGTTACAACAATCACAGCAATAGACAAAACTACAAATACAAAAAAAATTACATAGTCGCTTCTCAAGATCCTCTCCCGCCACGTTGCCTTCTTTCTTCTAGTGCAGCAGCCTCATTCAACATGTCAGCTGCATCCTTGTGCATGTCTAGCTTGGCAAGGGCGACAGCTTGCATGTAAAATGCTGTAGACCATTCAGGGTATACACATTGTGCTTGCATGGCATCTCGTAGGGCAGTATCCGGTTGATCACATAGAAGATGACAAAGACTTCGACGTGCATAAACAGTTGGAGAAATCATTGTTCCCACATCTATGAACTGCATGAACAGCCATTATATATTCATTTCTCATGTCAGCATGTGTAAGAATATTTTCATAGTTCTCAAATTAATAAAAATTGTCATTTCATCAAAAAAGAATTTTAAGAGAACATTTATCCAGCACAACCATAACAAGATTCTTAGGACTATTGAATGAAGTATGAAAAGAAATAAATCTTTGGTTAGGTCTCAAAATTCCAACCTTAAACTTCTATTTTCCACTACATAAAGATTCAACCTAACCCTCCATCAACCCCACACCAAACTTTGCTAACTATGGCAATGCAACTCAGACTGTAGTCATAATAATGACAAAGCACAGCAGAATAAGGTAGGATCAACAGGTAGGCTTATTACATACTGAACCAATAAAATTTCAGTATGATAGAGTTAAAAGATCCGCACAGTAAAGAAAATAAACACCTGAGAATAACATTCTATGGCAGTTTTAAAATCTTTGTCACGAAATGCTACGTCTCCATGCTTTCTTGCCTCCAACATGTCTCTCATTTGTTGTGTCCACTCTTGGAAGGATAACTGCAAATCCACATCAAAATAAGGATTTCAACACAGCATAAGAAATAGGCATCGGCAAAACTATGTTTGTACACCTCAATTACCTCATTTGTCCCTTCATCATCTTTGTAATGTGTCATTACCAAAATCTGATGGATAGCTGTGAGATCCATCCGTGAACAGGCATCACCCATTGGAGAAAGAGGGTGTTGAGGAGTTGGAGGAGCTTCCTCATGCTTTGGAATTCCAAGCATCACATAAGATGGAACCTGCAAACAAAGATTATGATTCAGGAACTGAAACCATCATACAAAGGCATACATCTCAATATCAAAACAGTGCCTTAAGTGTGCATTGTCTTGGAAGAACTACAAATTTTCACCCACCAATCCAAAGACCACCCACCTCCACAGCAATTACAAGTGATTGAATAAATAATGGCTGAGCACAGCAATTCACTATTATAACAACCAATCTAGTGCCCAATAATTTTAGGGTGTATTTGCATTTGATTCATTTAACATTGAATTTGCAATAGAACAAGAAAGCAAAGACAAGCTTACATCAGACTTATTTTGCAGTGGTGCAAGTGTTGCAACAAGATCTTTGGTATTTGGCCGTTCTCTAGGTTCATATTGTAAACATTGTGAAGCAAGATCAAAGACCACTGTTGCCTCTTCAGTTGAAAAGTTACCCTCCAAATGTGAATCCATTAAGAGAAGAATGTTTTTTCCCCGTATCATATCAAGAGCCTGAAAGAAATGTTGGTAAAAGTCAAAGTTGGCAAAAGTCATACTTCCAACAATCAACCTAACATTTTAGCAATAAGTCTGCATATAAGTATGGCCCATGATTTTCAACATTCATGATGTAAATGTATTACATCCATTTCACAAAGGAAAATTGACGTGATTTATTTATAAGAAAACCATCATCAGCTGCCAATTAGCTATTCTACAATTTCATGAACCATTAAATGTCACTTCATCCAGCCAATCAATTAGCTACAACATCAAAATGCAAATGCAAAAATGTGATCAAGGTGAGGTAAGCTGGTTCAAGGTCTAAACTATTGGAAAACTGATGTAGGTGAAATGTTATGAGCTCCTATCCTTATAGTCAGCTATCTACAAGAAAATGTTGTTGGTATTATCTCTCATGATAAAACCGATCTGATGTAACCATCTTCAAAGATTAATAAGAAGTCTATGCAATTTAAAAAAAGGTCAAATAAAGTATCCTGGCAAGCCCCACTTACTCAAATCCTATATCTTTATCTAATCAAGATTACCCAAGGCAGTCTGATGGAAAGTCAAAGCTATCATCCAGAGATCATTTAACATCATTAATGGACAAATATCCACAAAAAAGCAAGCAGCTTAATGAACCAAATAGAACATAAAATAGTAATTACACTGTGTTTACAATCCAATAGATGATTATATGAGTCGAATAAAAGAGATTAAACTATCTTTTTTACCAAAGAAAAACATAAACATGCAAGTCAAACAAATTTCCAAGAAATAACAGAATTAGGAGTAAAACGTGCAACAGAATTTTATTGCACTTAATGGGTGAATTTAAAGTTTAATTTGATATTTTGACTTAATTTTAAATGGAAATTCAATTAAATTATGTCTTGCAGAATAAGTAAAAAATGAATTATATATCTACCCCTAATATTATGAGAGAATAAAAGCCATATGCCAGGCAACCTTTGGTCTTTGACAATAGGCCCTATTACTTTTATAACATTGAATTCAATTCTTGCGTAATTCCTTTGGTAAAAAAAAATTCTCGATTCTATTGCATACCTCACTTACTTAAAACAAATAACTGTAATTTAATGGATCACAAGGTTTCCAGCACACTAAAAGTCAGGGTAACATAACATAAAAGCAAGTTAATATTGAAAGGAAAATGCAGCAGCTATTGGACTAGCTTATAATCGAGTAAGGAGCACCATCGAATGGCATTTCAATAAGAGCCGATAATTTGGACCTTAACGAAAAATAGAAAAAGGAATCCCATCTGGTCAAACCACTGCACCCAATCTACATGGTCACACGTTTTCACAGCTTACTGACCAAAGGTGGAGTTTGAAATACTTACATGACTAGGCGGAATGTGCTTTCCACTGAGAAGATCTAAAAGGACAGTTCCAAAGCTGAAGAGGACACTTTCAGGAGTGACCCTTCCTACAATAACCATAATTTAGTAAGATTCAAAACAAAACACTACCATGTGTATAAAACATGAGAACTACTATAATTACAGATCAATTAAGCAGCATATTTCTTCAGGAAGAAAACATACTGAAAAATGATACATGACAAGATATTTAATTTGTACACGGCTGAGTACCAAACACTAACTTGGCTTATTGGCTTATAATTTTATTTTATGTCATGCATCTTTAGCTGAACATTAACAAGTTATTGTCACTGCTTAAAGCTCCACACCAGAAAGATAAATCTTTACCAAAATAAAATGAAATGGCTCAAATACTTGAATTACACAATCCATAGATCACTGAATTAACAGGACAAAAAGCTGCAGCATCAATCAGACATGAAACAGAACCATTATCATGTTACGTTGTTTCTTCTTTTAACAAGTAACACTGGAAATTTACATAATGCTTTTATTTTAAGCGACCCAAATCCTCAGTGGCTTTGTGAAGTTAACAGATTACAGACCAATGCCCCATTCAGATACTGTTGTTAATCAATTCTACGCTTTATTTCTCCTATTTACATGCCTAAATAACATCTTCTAACCTAGCATGTACCAAACACAAATCCTGGTTGCAGTATTTAAAATAAAGCAGTACTTTAATTCAAAATACATATAATGACACTACATATGGCAAACATAAAGGCTAAACTCAATGATATGGGTGGAAAACCTTTTTCATCTCTAACCTTGAATGATCCTAAAGGGGAAATCAATTTTTTTTCCCTTTTCAAAGACACTCAAATAAGTGTATGTTCTAACCATATTACTATCACACTGAACTTCCGAGTTGGTCAAACAATGAATCGTATGCTTTAGCAAAAGAAAAAGCTTGAACATCCAGTGAAATCTTCTCATGGGTATTTTTACTTTCTGAAAATGACTTTTGCAACTAGCCAAGTTGACAGGCTTCTGTCCTACTGAATATGACCTTCTTAGTCTAAATGGATGACGAGAAGAAACCACTGTCTAAAGAAAATTCCAGAATTTCTCAAATGAGAAGAATGTAGAAGTTATGCTATTGGTCCAGTTCTTTTAGTTAGATATTATGGTCAGATGCAGCCACCTCAGTGACACTTCTGCATTGCTAAAAAAAAATGATACTTCTCTTTTTAATTCAGGTATACATTGCAAATGATAGTATCCTACTTTTCCAAAATATCATCGGACAGGATTCTACATCATCAATGCTCAAATTATTAAAACACCAAAAAAAATTAAAAAAAACATAAATACCTCAATTTATAAAATAAATGTTATTTTTAAGTGATTACTAACATTCAAAACCATATTACCATATGAATGCAATTCATAATAAATTAAAAAAAAAATATATACCATTTCTTAGATACTCAGGGGGTGTATAAGCAAGATTTGTGCTGTAACTTTTTCCATCCCTACTATTTTTCATCAGCCCAAAACATGAAAGCCGAGGATCTCCATTCTGCCAAAACCATTCACTAAAATTACCACTTTGCTCTAGAAATCCCAATTGACCATCAAGATGAAAATATGTTAAAAAATCAAGAATAAAAATTAGGTCATAGAATTATCAACGCTTATACAGACTAGATAAACATGAATCTTGAATTGAATGTCTGATATATATATATATATATATATA
>CATIWR010072132.1:0-10920 GCA_949677035.1 Omphalea diandra
TCCAATCTTTTATTTGTGTATGCTTCCTCCAAAAGTTCAAATTACCCACCAATTCAACCCTCCCCCGCCCCCCCCCCCCCCCCCCCCCCCCCCCCCCCCCCCCGCCCCCCCCCCCCCCCCGCGCCATTTGGGATTTAAACCCTAATTACCTTGTTTTTGTTTGTGGAGAATTTTATTTCATTAAGTTTGACACTGTACTTGATGTGCAGCTGACGTGTTATTAAGGAAGTGTCGAGAGAGATTGAGAAGGTCGGACTAGTGGGAAGATGACAGCTTTAGCTATAGGCCTTTTCTTTAGGGTCCTTATGGATGACATATACATATTATGTGTATGTATGTGCAAGAAATGTAGAGAGAAGTAGAGCAAGAGGAATAATGGAAGAGATAAAAACAAAGGAAACAGAAAATTTAACAACAATGGAGGAGAGAAGAGGCTGATCTCACAGGACCTGCATACATTCCAAAACCTATACTTGTTTATACTATACCATTACTACTACACACACTACTGTTTATAATGCTATTCTATTTCTATCTATTGCACCGGATCTATGTATCTACCAAACTAAGAACGAGAAATATTGTTTATATCATAAAAAGGAAATCATAATTTAAAAAAAAATCATAAAGCTCATAGAAGGTAAAAAACAGAAAACAGAAGAAAGAAAGACAAGTGAATCTTAGTTGGAGAAGAAACTCATCCAAAACTGCAACTCAAAAAATGATTATGTTCTTTTACTTTAAATCCAACCAAAGATCTTGTTCTTGACATCATTTGCCCTTAAAAAATATTGCAACCCATTTAAAGGAACACTTTTTAAAAAAAAAAAAAAACTGAAATTTCGGTTGAACAAGATAGGAATTAAAGAAAACTTAATGAACAAGAACAAAGGTTACCGTTTGAGAAATCAAGATCAAGAAATTAAGGTATATGGAGGTGTATATGTATGAATATACCTATTATTAGCATATTCATAAAGGCGGCCACGGCTGGAGAAGACGATAAGGGCCACCTCAGCATCACAAAGAACGGATAATTCATAGGCTTTCTTGAGCAAACCATTCCTTCTTTTGCAGAAGGTGACTTGGCGATTGGTAGTGTTTTCGATCCGCTTGATCTCGATCTTTCCCCTGCCCATTTTCCTCTGGGGTGAGGTCTCCCGTGACTCGCTTTGGTATGCCATAGCAGAAGCCGAAACAGAAGCAGACAGCTGATCTAAAATCACAAAGAAAGAATGGCACAACATGTATATAGTAATCCAAGAAAATAAATGAAACCATAAAAATTCCATAATAAATAACATATTCAGCACTATATTATCTATGTGTATATACTTTCTTGGGATCACCAAGAAGTCGAAGAGAAAGCAGGACCAAGAGAAAAATAAAAAAATTTTGAAAGATCCTAAATTGAATTTCTTGTAGACTACAAGAAAGTAGAAATTTGATAATTTTTAACGGTTTGAAGAGGATGACAATTAGTGCAAAGAAATGTTTAGAGGTTCCAAAAATTCATTTCTTTGTAGCTATATTAGTGAAGCATAAATTGGTGATTAGAAATGTGAAAAAGAAATATGAATGAAAGAAATGAAATCCAAAAGAAGTGAAGCAAAGCAGAGAGATTAAGAGATTTATGTGTCAAATGTTTTGAAAAACTAACCTTTGGAGGAAATAAAGTGAAGGGGAAAGTTAGAGATGCTAATTGAGGAGAGAAACAAAGGCTTTTTTGGGTTTGTGGGTTTTGCTCTCTTCTTTGTTTCTACAAATCTGAGAAGGAGAAGATATGCAGAAAATGGAAGCAAAATGGTGCTAGGAGCTGAGGGCATTTATAAAGGAAAAACCGACCCTTCATCCATTATTTTCTACTACGTTAATTCTACCTAGCTAGCTATTAGCTACACATATTATTATACTGACTCATATTTTATCTTTGTTATTTCTTTTCAATTTCATAGTACATTTATTTATTTGTTGAGTGGTTTATATTGAAGAGGAAGCAAAAGAGGACATTATATATAAAGTTGGAAATCAGTCATACGATTCAGACTCCAATGACCATCCATTATTTTTTTGTTCTCTCCTCTTTTTTT
This sequence comes from Omphalea diandra, assembly GCA_949677035.1. NCBI lineage: Eukaryota > Viridiplantae > Streptophyta > Magnoliopsida > Malpighiales > Euphorbiaceae > Omphalea > Omphalea diandra. Next base: position 2,091 of record CATIWR010072132.1, read on the forward strand.
TGTATGGCCGGGGAAAGGGACTTCATGAAAGCATATATGCATGAATGAGGTCAAAATTTTCAACAGAATGGTCCTACGATGCTATCTACATTCAAATCAAATTATGGTGCTTAATTAGCCATGGAGCTGTGTTGTTTAGTTGGCTCAGTTGCCCCCTTTTCATTAACTAAACTGTGTTGTTTAATGAGCGCCATTTTTCATAATTTAAAAATCTTTTTGCTGAATTTTATTTTAATTATTAGTCTTGGATAAAAAGTGAACTAAATACATATGATATCAACTAAATTAAGTTTTGTTCCTATGAAAGCAGGCCTGAATATTACGGGTTAAAGAATATGGATTATGATTTTTTGTTAAATTAGTGAAAATTTTAATTAAATTATCGATGTTAACGGCACACATATAAGTAATTATTACATAAAATAAATTACTGAATACCATCTTTTAATTAAACACACATAGTAATGAGCTTTTGATTCAACAATATTGAAGTCATTTTAAAACTGTGAAATCCCATATTTGAATTCCAATTAAAGCTAAATCAATCAAAAATATCATTTAAGTATTTCAAATACACATAATAATGGCAAATCAAAGTTTATCTAAAAAAGTAAATGCAACAAGATTTTGTCACTGATAGTCCCTCACCTTTAAATCTATTAGCTTTCTATTAGATCTTTTTTCCCCCAATTTTTATCAGTTTTTTTTGTGTGTTTTTAGTATGCTAAAGGAAAATATATGAGTTTCTTTGATCTATTTTTAGATAATTACAATTTATTCTGCTTTCATTATTTTGTTGTGTGAATTTGATTCTTTTTTTTTTTTAATGGGAATATAAACTTCTCCTCTATGGATGAATCCCTTCATAGGATATTAGATTCTTCAAGTAAAGAAATTTGAGTATTTTTTTATGGGTTGCTTTGCTACAAGTTTTCTTTTAATTGAATTTATTTAAATAATAAAAGAGTTGATATATAGTTGAATTAATAGCAGAATGAAGTATGCTTACTGAGGTATAAGTTCTCAAATTAATTGGAGATTTTTGAATGAAACTATTATATAAACACATATTTATATCAAAATGTGACTATTTTGATACGTGAATGAGGAATTCATATTACCTAAAAAATATATCTTTTATTTTTTTGTATCATTAGTAGTACAAATTTATTGTATCATATTGAAAAATAAAAGTTTAAAATTAATGAGTAATGTACATATGAATTAGAAGATCTATGTATACATGATTGTTTTGACCGTTAAATATTTCTTAATTAATGTAAAATTTATTTCCAATTTCCTATGTGCTACTACCCAAAATATTAAATTCCTTTTTTTATTTGGAAGAGCTACACAATATGCGACTCTGCCCACATATAAATTCCTTTTTCTTTTCATTTAGTTCTAATTAAGATTCAAATTTACAATTCCTCAATTTTGAAAAAGATTTATATAAATTTTTAAAGACTTTAAATTTTTTCTATTATTTTATCCAATATATCTAGTTTTTTTTAATACAGGCATATGCCCACATCTATCCTTGTTTCTAATCTTCTAAGCTTGAATAAGAAATTGACTTATTTTCTGTTAGTAATTAACCTAGAGGTACTATGAGGCTAATTTGTACATCTATCAAGATTAACAACAAATTTTATCCTTTGCGCATTCATTTTATGCATTAAAAAATTACCTTCAAATTTTGTCACATAAATTATTTTGTTTCAGTATATTTAAATAGTCTCCTTAATGTAAATTCAGTAAATTATACTCAATTGATATTTTACATATATATAAACAAATGTTTTTTTTTTTTTTTTGAGACGATATTGTTTTGATTTGATGCATTATAGCAAGAAAATCTAAATTCTACCCCTTAAATTAAAAAAAAAAAAAGGAATAAAACTAAGGAGACTTAGAGCAGTACCCACATGATCCCACCAATATACTCCAGTCCCATCTTTCCCTCTTTCCACTTGATTTCATTTTGAGGGCTACCTTTTTACATTATTCAATTCATATATATATATATATATAGAGAGAGAGAGAGAGAGAGAGAGGGTTATGAGAGGAAAAGTTGAAGGAAACTAGCATGTGATATATGTAGCCTTCCATATCTCTGCAAATCCCAATCTCATATTTCTTTTCATTATCGACATAAGATTTGACAAGTATATGTATACAAATATTTTCTGTTTATTTGGGCATATAATATATTACAAATCCACTTTGCTAAATCACATTGCACCCACCTCATAAATAAATTCACCTAGCTAACTATATATCCTTCAAGATTAATGAAATAGATTTATATAAAATTTTACATATGTGATTCGACCAAGAAACACATTACCTTACCTAATTTTAACCTATATACATGTTTATGTTCATTGTAGAGGACAGAACATGTCAATTGTCCATATCCACTTTGGCAGGACAACTCATTTTTTAGCCTATGGAAATTTATATTCTGTTTACGTAATCCATGACTCTGGAGATTGGTAGGCAATCCATGTTCTCTTCCTCTTCTCTATATCCTATTTTCTATTAATTAATTGCACCACAATTCATGCTTCTAATTTCATATGTCTTTGAAGATTGATGCAACTTAACCTCTTCAATTCTTAACAATATTATGTTGAACTTATGCAGCCACTTCAATTCTCACATTCACCTTTTCTTAGACACCAATTGAATTCTTTCATATCCCACCTTAAATTTGCTCTACTTAATGTCCTTTAAAAAAAAACTAATTTAGTTTCATAAATTATTTAAAAAATGTTGAATTTAACCCATATATAGTTTGAAGTCTGAAATCTGAATCAAACTTGCTAAACTATTTACTTGAAATCCAATGTATCTCAGTCTTGTTTTATAAAAATAATTAAAGAGACGAAAATTGAATTCCGTTTTGACATGTCATAACAGTTATTAACCTTGCAAACTTGATAAACTAATTATCCTTATTATTTACAAATATTTATTTAGAATTTTTTACCCTTTTCATAAAGTTTTGAGTTCTAATGCGCAATCAAATTTAGTCTTTAGTATTCTAGCAAGCTCAAATGAAACTTGATAAGAGATTAAAATACCATACATATTAATCTCATTCAAACCCTAAAAGACTTTATATTTAAGCTTGAAATTAGAAATATGAAGTTATAAATTTCAAATACTGAATTAAACGTGTAACATACTCAAATAGTGTATTAAAATAGTCAAATTCAAAACTGAGTTGAATTTAAATTGCTGAAATGTAACTTGACTCATTTACATCCTTAAAGTCTTAGCATGTGTCTACTTTGACCAGAACATTAATCAATGGTTGAAAGACTGATCAAGTGAAATTTTTCTGAAATTTTTATTTCGCCTCCTTAAAGTATATGAAATATATTTATATCAAATAAGTCCTATTCCAATATGAATATTTAATTAAAATTTTTAATATACTTTACATTAGTCTATTTTTACCTTTCACCCTTGATCCATCATTGACCACAGTAAATCAACCTTTACAGAACTAGTATGTTCAATGAGCCTTCTATTAATGGCTTCAATCTAAACAAAGCGTACTTCCAAAATAAGGAGGCCTTGAACTGGAAAATAATAATTTAGGTCAAAGTTTTTCATTTCATGATTCACATTTCACAAGTAGAAAATCTTCTCCATATCAATTACAAGGACCACATATTCAGCACATACGTTTTATATATATATATAAGAGAGGAAAAATCACCTCAAGCAAGGAGCTCAAGATGAAGAAAAAAACCCACCTACGTATTGTAAGAAAAATGTTTATTGGTGATTAGCTTGGTAGTTGGATTTGGTAAAATTGTTGCAAGGGAGGGGATTGCAATCTTAATATTAGGCAATTTAGTATGATATATAAATTTTGGTTTCTAGTGTTGGACTTTATTCCTACTTTGGAGCATCCATAAATTTGATAAAATAAATAGCTCACTAATATTGTCTTCATAATCATTATCAAAAATTAAGATTACGACGCAACAAGCATAACAAAAAAGGAAATCGATAAAGCCAATATTTTTTCGTTAATATCTATCAATGAATGATTTGTGAAAATCAAAATATATATTTGCTTTATGTAATTTCTTAGAGTGAGCTTAGGGCAACAACCTCTGGTTTATTAGTGTAAAATTCATTTATGTGTCATTTATCAAATAATTGTATTAAAATTCATATAATTCTTAATATTAATTATGTTAATTTAATTATACTTTTTATTTTTATTATAATAATAAATTTAGCTATTAATTATATATTGTTTTTATTATTAAATTAATTACCTACTTCATAAAATAAATATTAAATTTATTAGTATAATTATACCATGCGAGTTCTCGACTATTTACGACTTTAAATTTCAGTTAAATTTTAATTAATAATATGAAGACGCGTTTCCATGTATAAAATTAAAGTTCAGTTTTAAATAAGTATGTGTCATGTGTCAAATAATTGTACTAAAATTTATATAATTCTTAATATTTATTATGCTAATTTAATTATACTTTTATTTTTATTATAATAATAAGTTTAGTTATTAATTATAAATTATTTTTTATTATTAAATTAATTAATTACTTCATAAAATAAATATTAAATTTGTTTGAAATTTATTATTGTAATTATACCATGCAATATGCAGGTTCATAATTATTTACGAATTTAAATTTCAGTTAAAATTTAATTAACAATATAAAGATGAGTTTCCAGGTATAAAATTAAATCTCTCAAACCTCCTTGTATGGCTGTAAAATAAAGTAAATATGTTAATTAATAGTGATTCAAAGAGTAAATTAGATTCTTTTTTTAATATGGCTTTTTAGTACATTTTTTTCTAAAAAGCTGATTAGCATTTTTCTTTTTTTTGTAAGAAACTGTATGAACCAAAAATACTAAAAAAAAAAAAAAGGTCTAACAATTTCATTTGTAACAATATAAACAATTTTTTTGTAAACAAATTCGTAAAATTTTATTTTCTCAAAAATGTGTGTGCATTGTGTTTGAACCGAAATAATACATCAAAAGCTTTAGTCTTGCAGTCCCAATTAATGGAACATGGAATAAGTTTCTTGGGTTGGAATTTGTGTTGATTTTGATTTCGTCAGGAAATCAAATACTAATTGATAAGATGGTAACAAATTGCACTAAGATTTCAACCTTATAATGAGGCCTCATTTGGTTGCATTTCACTAGAATAAACTCAACAAGTTGAAAAGTCCCAAGGAACATCTTCCCTTTGTTTAGCTAAATGAGGAAAATTAGGTCATCTGATTCATTAATTAGGGTTTTATAAACTTATTTTTTAAGTTAATGTACTAAGAGAGCGTTTTAATTTACACTGATTGATCTTGATCTGCATATGAAAATATAACAGCAGAGTACAAATGATATTATTCTCTATAAATTGGGACCACTAAATAACATTATTATTTTCTTCAAATGATGCTGTAAGGTGCTGGACTTCAATGCAAGACCTAATCCAATAAATGCCATTCGCAATCTGACTTTCCCCATCACTTCAATTTTTCTTTTCTTTTCTTTTCTTTTTTTTTTTTTTAAAAAAAATTGTGAAAGTAAAATTAACTCAATTACGACGTATTATTCACAACTCTTAAAATTGTGAATCATATATTTTTGAATGAATTACAACCTACCTCTAAGATCAAGTTAGAAAAAAACAATGAGCAGATTTGAGAGTTTTGGGTCTAAAACTAAATCAATTTATGAGTCTAAGTCAATTTGCAATTTTTAATTTGAATCTCTCATAATGTTTTTTTTTTTTTAAATAAAGAAAATAAGTTTTAATTTTTTTAACTTTTAAATATATATTTATTGAAAAATTAGATTATTTCTTTAGTTAGTTTAGAGCCATTTAGATTTTATTTTAAAAAAATATTTCAAATTTGGATAGGATTTAAGCAGGACAGATGTGATCGGAGCTACCACCTTTAGTATTCATCCTCAAGGTTTGAATTTCTAGTGCTTCTTTTATTATTTATTTATGATGTAATTGCAAGTGCATTTGTTTTTTTTTTCCACAAATTTATTGAAAATTTTAAATTGTATGAAATTAATAGAATTTAACATATCGACTTCTTGTTTTACGAAAGGGATATTCTTTTTAATTTAGAGTGTGTTTGGTAGTACAAATGAATTCTATATTTTATAAAATTTAATTGTAAATTTATATTTTTTTTATGTTTGATGTAAATAAAAATTTATTTAAAATTGTATTTTTATTAAATTTTAATTGATTATAACTAAATTAAATTCTATTAAAGTTGATAGAATTTGCAAATCAATTCTAAAATTGTAAAATTCTTTCATTATGAAAAATATGCTTAATTAAAGATGCATTTTCACTTTTTTCTTTTCTCTTTTTCTTCTTTTTCTCTTTACTCTTTGTTGTCTCTTTTTGCTCTTTTTATATATTTATAAATATTTAAAAATAACACATAAATAATTCTATGAAAATGAAAGAGTTTATTTATTTCTACACACAAGATTTATTTCATTTGAGATAAATTTTATTTTTATTTTGTAGTACATCAAATATAGAAATTCATTCGAAAATAAATTTTATAAAAAATTTATTTACAAATTAAATAAAATTTCAATTAAAATTGAATCAAATTCTATATTAATCTATTCTTTTTAAAGTCTTAGAGAGAAATCAAATTAAATCTATATCAAAATGATAAATATACTTATTTATTAAACTATAGAGTTTTTGTGGATAATGTGTATTCATAGTTCAAAAATAGTCTCTCATACATAATTGAAGAAATTGCTTTTCAAAGCAGTGTGATTCTAATTTAGGATATATACTTGCACAATCATAGTTTTTTTTTTTTAGATTAATTTAAAAATAGTAAAAAATAAATATATAAAATATTACATAATTATAAAAATTTGCAATAAATTATAATTGGCAAACCAGATAACTATACTTAAAATAATAAATTGAATTGACAAAGTATTTGATGAATCCAATTGGAGAGAAACACGTTCTATTTAGTAATAAATTGTCATTGTTCGATTCTCTAATATTTTTGAGAGTCTAAATCATCCAAATTCTAAATGTGTTTCAAAAAGAATTTGCATAAGAAAATATGAAAACACCACAACTAATATCATATACAAAATACAATAAACTCAAATTTTCTATATAAGAGAGATATAAAAACACCGTACCCTAATATCAAAATCAATCAAATAGGATAGATCTGAGAATAAAAGATTATAATCTATCGAAAAAAATAATTCTAAAAATTATTTACAAAAAAATAATAAAAATAAACTAAAATCTCAAGATCTAATGATAGAAAATTAGAATAAATTAAAAAATAAGTAGATTTAGACTTTATAAAAGAAAAAAAAAAAGTGACTACTTTTGGTCAAAATAGTTAGAAATAGCCTCCAAACAGTATTATAAAGACTGAGATGCACACTCATAATTTCTAATCAAATCAAATGGTAATTTTTAAAGTTGTAAGTAATAGCGCCACTATATAATCTACAGGTATATTATTATTATTATTATTATTATTATTATTATTTGCCAAGTTCAAATTAAAACTTTCTTTTGAGTAACCTCCCTTCTCAAATATGAAAAAAAAAAAAAGAAAAAATTAAACTATTATTGCCAGTGCCACCACCACATGAGACTTTGTTAGAACCCCGCAATATATTTGGATTAATGCTATTAAAATCATAAGTAATAATTACATGTAACCAACCCAAGAAGCCAAGATCGAATCCAAGTGAAATTAAATTTTCCCAGGCCGTCCAATTGGCTTGGTCCTTTCGTGGAGTAATTTTTTGACAAAATAGGTAGCTAGATAAAAAATATCTCCAATTCACTGAATGGGAATAATTAATTGAAAATATATAGAAGGTAGAAACAAATCAAACAATCATGTTCCTCAAATTTATAGTCCAATTTGAACTCAAATTGGACTCTGTTTCAATCAGCACCACAAATGAAATGATTTTGTTTTATTATCAGCATACAATATCTCATTTTGCCAATTGTTATAAGTTTAGGTTTGTAATTTGCACAAATCTGCCTCTAATTAAAATACTATATAAAATAATCAATTAATTATCATCAGATTTTTTTTTAAAGCTTAAGCACAGAATTGATTGCTTTTTTTTTTATAGACATAAACCTAAATTACCGTTAAGGGCTTTAATCAGCAACAAAAATACAAAATAATTAACTACTTGTACAAGTTCTTCACGCACCCAACTATGATTCTCTCTTTCATTATTCTTTTTCTCATAATATAATTAATTAGACAGAAAAGAAAGAAATGTCTTAGTGAAAAAATATGTCATAGAGATGTATTAATGGAATAACGTGTCAATCAAAATTAAATTTTTCTAAAGTGATTTGCAAGATATATTATTTATGTTGATATAATGTATTTATAAATATTTTTATTTACAAATACTGCAATAAAAATTAAGTTAAATTTTTAAAAAAAATTACCATCTCTTGATTATTCAAATTAACCTTGAATTCTATCCACATAAACATTTAAAATTTATTCAGTTAAGTTGAGTATCTTTAAATATTTGAGAATGCAATATATATATATATATAACCAAGCAGGCAGCTGCCATTTTTAGAATTAAAAACAAAAAGTACATTTCAACATTATCCCCTAATTAGCACCTAAATTGATATATAGGTGTGTGTATGTTTTATTTTTGGTTGACGATTGGATGTGTGTGTTAATTAAAAATAACCTCAACTATAAATTAATGGACTGGGTTATTATATGTCTTGTCTTGTCAGGCTGCA
>CATIWR010072158.1:0-25706 GCA_949677035.1 Omphalea diandra
GCGGTTTATGTGGGAAGCTTATTAGATAGAAAAAGCACTTCCAGGACTTGTCAATTCATAGGTGAATGCTTAGTTTCATGGATTAGTAAAAAGCAAGTATCGGTTGCCTTGTCTACCGCAGAAGCCGAATATGTGGCAACAGGTTGTTATTGCACCCAAGTTCTTTGGATGAAACAACAATTAAAGGACTTTGGCAAAGCAATTGATCACATTCCTATCAAATGTGACAATACTAGTGCTATCAATCTTGCAAAGAATCTCATCCAACACTCTAGAAGTAAGCACATAGATATTAGGCATCATTTTCTTAGAGATCATGTATAAAAAGGTGATGTTGTGTTAGAATTCATTTAATCATCAACTTGCAGATATTTTCACTAAACCTCTAAATGAAGAAAGGATGAACTTCATTAAGAGAGAATTGGGAATGCTTGATGGAAACTCCTTTAAGTGAAAATTCTTGTTTGTTCTTGTGTGATATGTGTATTTAAAATGTTTGATTGATGATTGATATGGAAGGTTTTATTATTTATTTCTAGGGGATCACATGTTTTTCAAAAATTTTCATTCTTATCCTTGTTGACTTACAATTCGCAGTCGCTATTCCTTCTTCACGGTCGCGAATTACTAGTCAACTTCTACGGCTGTCAAATGTCAATTCACGGTCATGAAATTTCTGCCCACCACAAATTTCGATCATTAATTTCAAAATTCTAACCGTTGCAGTGCGTATTTTCAAGGAAAATTTATCTATTACTCACATTTTTCATAATTCGCGAATTTGAGTAACCGTCTCACATTTATGTGATTTGATGGCCAACCATTTCTAACCTTTCATTCAATCAATTTCTAGTTGTTTATTACCATTTTCCTGGCCATTCAAGCCTATAAATACCCCTTTCAATAGTGTTTTTCTCACATCTACTCTAAACATCTTATCTTCCTCAAATTACTCTCTAAATCTCTCAAATTCTCTCAAGTTCTTCATGGCTCCAAAGAAATCTTCCAGAGCTGAGAAAGGCAAAAGTATAACACAACCTTATGCTCCTCCTTCCCTCATCTACATGAAGGGAGTGACCCATGAAGAAAAGGAGAGATATAAGGCAAATCTCTCCAAAGTCATTTTGCCCAACAAAATACCCTCCACCTTTTTACTTGAAACCCTTGGGTTACACAATGAAATCTGAGTATTCCTGTCCAACCTTGGCTGGAATGAATTCATTTTTAGAAATGAACCGAGGTACGAAGAGATAGTTCGAGAATTCATGTGCATGGTTCAATTGAGCCGTAAAATGAAATCTCTTGTCAGGCAGTACAGTCTCATTTTTCGCCCCTTTAGGGATTCGTACTTCATCACCTTCAAGCAACTATCCTTTCTATTCAACCTTCAAATTGGTGAGCACATTCCATTCATTATGTCGGCTCTTGATGTCATATACTCAGAGTTTTGGGTATCAGTTTCGATCGAAGCGAGACACGACCCAAGATCCTCTCTCGCAAAGCACATTAAGTCCTTACCTTTGTGGATTCTTCACTGAATAATCACTTTCTCCATCAATGCGAGAGGTGATGGGAATGATAAGGTCTCATAAAAAGATCTTGGATTCCTCTTCTGTCTCGTGAAGAACAAACCCATCCAAATCGGCTGCTACCTTGTGGATCAATTGATCCACATGAGCATGAAGCCGAAGAGTCAATTTCTGCTCCCCTCATACGTCACGACAATCTATCGATCTGTTGGAGCCCTTGATGAGGATAAGGAGAAGCTACTCATCAAGAAGTATCTACCCTCTCAGAACTCTTTGGACCTCACCTACCTTATCAATGCCAAAGCGATTCATCCTGATTCCTACGCACATCTACTTAATGCTTTTAGAGCTCAGCGTATGGAGAGCTCACAAGCTTCTAAAAGGAAGCATCTATGTCTTGACGTTGTTTCTCCCTCTGCTCCTCCACCACTTAAGCCTAAGGCCTAAGTATCTCTCTTCATCATCAACAACAAGCTTGATAAGCTTATGCGGATGATGAAGCGACGATCTCTATTACTCTCTCACCTCCACAGCGATATGGTGTATCTCCAAGAGAAACTTGGAGTTTTACCTTGCCACCTTTCAGACTTTACATAATTCGAAGATACTCAAGAGGAAGTCGGCAATGATGAAGTTGAAGATGGTGACGAAGCTGAGGGTGCCAATGATGAACAAGTTGGAGACACTTCTAGTGATGATGGGTCTCTTACTTTCTAGTTTAGGGATCTCTTTGTATTCTTTTTTCTCTTTTCTTATGTTTCAATGTTTGTGATCCCATAAGTTATAAATAAATAAAAGTTGTTTATTTGCTATATTGTGATCTTATGTGATTGTTCTCAATTGGTTTTTATATTTACTTTTGCTCCTTATTATTACTTATGCATGAGTTTATGTTCTCCCTAATTCCTCCTCTTTTTGACCTTGCCAAAGGGGGAAAGAGTGTATATGACCTAAGCCTAAAGGGAAAAATATCTAAGTCCAAAAAAAATTATAGCATAAGTTAAGGGAGAGCATCATACTTATTGTTTCTTAGAATCACTATGTTTGAATGAATATTATACTTAGCAAACTTTTATCCTAAGTATTCATTGAATCTTTACCTACAATCCAACTTCATTTTTTCTGCATTATTATTACTAAGGGTCAATCTAAGTTGTCAAAATCAAAAAGGGGAGATTGTTGGATTAGGGTAGTTAACCCAAGTCTTGGATCTCTTTTGATCTTGACAAAAGGAGATTGATCATGTCTAATATTTCAAATTAGTACTATTTTGCAGCCTTTAGTTTTTATCTAAAGTTGGAAGTTGGATGAAGCTCAAAATTTGTATTCATGACCACGATATGTGAAGAAGCATTGCTAGAAAGCAGACAGATGAAATTGCGAAGCCATTCTCGGCCGCGATTCATCCAAATGAATGAGTCCAAAATCGATAGACAAAATCGCAGTAAGTGTCACGCCTCAGTTACAACCGCGAATTTCAAAGTGACTCAAGAAGGAAGCAAGTCCATAGCCACAACATGACACATGCTGGAAGTCAAATTTTACAGAGGCATCTTGTTGGTAGCGACTGCGAATCGTGAAAAAGAAGATAACCATTTTTTGTAGATGAATTCACGTCCTCTATCGGGTTCTGTATAAGAAAGCTCGTGATCGTGACTTTTAAAAGTAGGTAAAAGAGCAACGGCTATATTTTCTTGGTGAACTAATCAAAAGCTGCCACGTAGACTAGTCGTTAGACACAAACGGGATTTCCTTCAGAAATTTGGATTACACGACCTCTAATGAGTATTAGCGGCCACATATTGAGACTGTCAAGCATTTAATGCATAATCTGTCACGCATGTGTAAAAGATTTGGTGAGCTATGATCTGTAATGTCTCTTTGGTAAAGTTTGGGTATAAATACCCACCAAACAGCAATGAAAAAAGATGCTAAGAAATTTATTACAAGTAACTAATGCTCTCAATCTTTGCTACTCATTTTCTTCAATTTTCTTTATGAAATTGTAAGTGTTAGGTGTGAGCATTAAACACCAAGTTGTAAGGTTATAGTGTTAGCCTGTAAAAACACTTCAAGAAGGGTTTAAATGTGAGCCTAGTGAAACACTTGAGTGAAGTTGTGTGTTAGCCTAAAAACATATTATTGTAAGGTTGTGTGTGAGCCATCAAAACACAAGTTGTACAAGTTGGGTGTGAGCTTGAAAACACCTTGAGATAGTGAAATACCTAATTGATAGATTGGGGAGTGGACGTAGGGTCAATTATACCTGAACCGTTATAAATCATTATCTCAATTCTACTCATTCTTCTACCCCTCTTATTTGTCTTTTAAATTTTTGTACACCAATTCAACCCCCCCTTTTTGGTGCCAAGGGACAACACAAACAATGCGAAGTGGGGATATTCATAAACCAATCCAAATACACCAAGGAGCTTCTTAAGAAGTTTGGCATGGATGGTTGAAAAAGTGTTAAGACACTAATGAGCTCAATTATAAAGCTTGACAAAGATGAATAAGGTAAGGCCATTAATGAGAAAAGATATAAAAGTATGATAGACTCACTTCTTTATCTTACTGCATCTAGAACTAACATTATGTATAATGTGTCTTTATATTAAATTTCAGTCTTACCTTAAAGAATCTTATTTCCATTCAATTAAAAGAATTTTGAGATATTTGTATGGCGTGTTACATTTAGGATTGTGGAATCTTAGGAACACATCATTAGTATTATAAGTTATTTAGATGCAAATTTTGCAGGCAGTTTATTAGATAGAAATAACACTTATAAAACTTGTCAATTTATTGGTGGGTGTTTAGTTTTTGATTAGGCAAAAGACAAGTATTGATTGTCTTATCCACCATTAAAGTAGAATATGTAGTTGTGGATTATTATTGCACATAAGTACTTTAGATGAAGTAATAACTTAAGGACTATGGCAAAGTGGTTGATCACATTTCCATCAAATGTGACAATAAAAGTGACATTAATATCTTTAAGAATCTCATCATATATTATAGGAGCAAACATATAGATACTAAGCATCATTCTTGAAATATCATATGCAAAATGGTGATTTTACATTGGAATTTATTGATAAAACAAACTAATTAGTGGACATCTTTACTAAACCCCTTAATAAGGAAAGATTGAACTTCATTAGGGATGTTTAATGGAAGGTCCCTAAGGTAAAATGTTTAAATTGATTAGTGTTTAGTTTATGTTTGATTTATATATGGTCATATACTTGATGACTTGTTTGGTTATAGGAAAAGAGATTGATTTATTTATTTTCATATGAGTTTGTCCATATTCAAATGTGTAAATCAATTGTCTAAACATTCCTTTGATCATTTACTCAAAGGCCAACTACAAAAACTTGTTTTTAATTTCATTTTCTAAACTGACCTTAAAAGCATGCCTAGAAAAGCACTTTCACAATTAGGCTTTATAAGTCATCTAGTTGATTAGTGTCCTTTCAAAGATCATGATTGCTTTAACATTTTTACACTCTAAAATTTTTAAATTTTTTAAAGTTTGAATAGAGCATGCACAATGTTTAAAATTCAAAGTATATGTAGACACATTTTTTTTGTAAATTATGATTTCTACAATGACTTTGTGGTTGCCAATTGAATTATTTGTAAAATAAGTTTTGATCACTATTCAATGAGTCAATTTTGCAATAAATACCATTTTTCACCCCTTATAAGCTTATATAATACCCTTTACAACCATTACATTCATTTTTGCCAGCCTCTCTTCCTCTCAAAACTCTTAGGCACTCAAATTCGTCTCTTCTCCTGTACACTCTCTTCATCTCCACTAAAATTGTTCTTATCCTTTCATCATTTTCCTTTTTCCTTCTAGCACTTAAACAAAAACTCACTAAGGAAGTTAAAGGGAAGGCTTCTATGACTTCCGTACCCACTCAATTTTCCCTTCTGACCGTATGAAAATGTGTTACACAATAGGAGAATTAGAAGTATGAAACTATCAAAAATAAACTAATAGTCTCAAATAAAATCCCAAGATGTTTGCCTTAGAGGCCTCGAAACCTAAGGACACAATTATAGCATACCTCAATAACCTATTGTGGAAATTTTCATTTTTATTAAATAGGTGGGATATCACAAACTAACTAGAGAATTTGTCGCCATATAAAGATTGAAATGGAAAAACTAACCTATGAGTTAGATATGTATGGCATTTCTTTTCATTTTTTTAAGACTCAATATAGGTTGAAGCTTGAGATTCTTGCTAGGTTATTTTGTTTTCAAACGAAAGCGCTTGGAAATTATATGATGTACAAATGAGTTTTAATGATTTTTGGAAAAACATTTCAATTGAGAAGAGACATGACTTAAAAGTTTATATTTCCAAGAACATTATTTCTCTACCCTTTCAAACCTTACATGGGATAGTTACATTCTATATCAATGCCTAGGGGATAGGAATGAAAAAGTTAACTGAAAAGAAGTCTTATTGCTTTTTGGCTTTGTTAAGGGAAAATCCATAAAAACTATAGGTTTTCTTATTGATTAATTTACCCACCATACAAAATCTAAGCATGGGCAAATTCTTCTCTCATCCCACATCATTTTAATTGCCATGCATGTTAGTGATCTCACCCTTACAAACATAATACCTATGAATATCTCCTTAAGGCTCATGAGGTCAAGGTTTAAGAGAAGAAAAGAACCAAAATGAGATCAAGAGTCATAATTCAAGAGGAGACATTACTATAAGAGGAACAAAAGAATCAACCAACTCAACCCACTCCATCTCAAGTCACCTTAAAGTACATTAATAAGAAATAAGACAAGTTGCTTAAAAGGTTTAGACTCTTAGGTCACTTGTATATTAACATTACTGAAATCAAAGAAAAATTATGAATTGCCCAATGTTATCCCTAAGCTTGGTATGAATGGAGCATTGAAGAGGATGATACCTTGTCGTAGTTTTTCCTTATTATCTTGTGTTTCTCATTACTTCTTTTTTTTTTTTTGTTTTTGGGAATGCAGTTGAGCCTATCTTTATAACGATCTTACATGGAATTGTCTTTCGTCAATGAAATTTTATATTTTCTATCTATTTGATCTCCACTTTCTTTTTACTTAATAGTTGATTATTTCTTACATATTGTTGAATGTTTCTTAAATGGACAATTTGATAATTTGCATGTTAATATCCCTCAAACTCTTGTGCTTTCCATTACATATAACTTATGCTTTAACCATCTAATTCCTTTTAAAGGGAAAGATATGCATGTTATATATATATATATATATATATGACAATGTGAGAGATATAAAGTTAACATATTGAGGGGAAGCAACAATTAAGGGGGAGAATTTCTACTTGGACTTATGAGCAATGTTGTGTAAACTTGAGTTGAGTTTATTCTAAATTGAAAAAAAAAATAATAGGAACTATTTTTCTTTGTAAAATCAATCTAAGTTGTCAAAATAAAAAAAAAAAAAGAATATTATTGATCCAACTTGGTTAAACCTTGTTTTTATCTTGATAAATTAGATTGAGAGCTACTAATGTGTTTAGTAAGTATTGATTTTGTAGGAAATAAGTTTAGAATAAATTATAACATTAAAAGATAGCAAAATCTCCAAGTGACAAAAATTGACTTGTAAATCATGACTAAGTCAAGGCAATCGCAACCATGCTTCACAAATTATGGTCATTACCTTTGCATCACGACTGTGAGATAGCATATTCATGGAACCAAAACATGCAAACAAGTACGCACCTTGAATCATGCTTGACATTGACACTTCAAAAATAAATTCAGGATCGAGAATAAGCAGTCATGACCATAACCTTCAAAACCCAAAGAAAAATGTGCAACAGCTAGTAGAGTACCCACTTAAAGCATGCCACAGGTTTAAAGATCATGATCGCGAAGCATATGGCTCGACCATTACCATGAAAATTCAAATGACTCAATTAGGTAGGCCAAAATGTAGTCTTAGTTATGGCACCTAGTTTATGTTCGAAAAGATTAAGTCATAATCATGACCCTTATAAAAGTAATGCAACATTACGATAGTTAGCCAAGGTGTCCATTTGAAGAAAGCCATATGTCAACCAGCCGTTAGATACATATGAAGATCATGACTACAAAAATAGAGTCTTGACTGATACATATGAATCACATCATGATTATAATTGAGGCATTATAGTAGTGGAATTCATTTAAAAAGTTTTAAATGTATGATTTCCTACCATAACTTTGGAATTTTAGATCTAGTTTTTTTATTATGGCTCTGTGGTGGTTCAAATCTATAAATACCCTTACCAAATTACCTTTAATGCAAGAGAATAGCCTTTAATACACATAAACTCTTACAAATTAAATTTTCAAAGCCTTCTTTTTTAATTTCTTTATACTTTATTAGTTAAGTTACTTTGAATGCACTTAGAAAGGTTTAGTGCGAGCCTAAACACCTGTAATTAAAGGTTAAGGAACTTCGGTTAGGTGTGAGCCTAAATACTAAGTTAGAGAGTGAGCTTGTAAAACTCTTTTGTTAGTTTCAGTGATTGTAAAATCTCAATTGGTTAATGTGGGAGTGGTTATAGGTTGGTTAATACCTGAACCACTCTAAAAATTATTTTGTCATAATCTTCCTTCTTCCCTCCTTTCTCACTTCAAAATCCTACTCATAAGAATTTTAAATTTTCTATCAATCCAACCTTCCATCACTTGATGCATAAAGGCCATCACTATGGTTATAGATAATCAAATAAAGATGAATAAGCTACTCATTCATTTCAAGAATATTAAAAGCATATAAGATCATCAAGCTTTGTGGTATTTTGTGAGCGTCACCTTTATTAATGGCATCCATCAAGCTTTTGCAGTGCTTTGTAAGCTTTACCTTTATTAATGAACGGTCATCTCATTAAGGTTTTGTTTTGTATTGAGCACGTCTTTTGATCTCTTTACTTGTTCTCATAATGTCTCTATTATGGTGCTTCTTTTTTCATGGTATCGTCATGCCTCTCCTGTGAAGTCTTGTTTTTATGTTTTTTTTCTACTTTATAGCTCATCTTCTTTATGGTTTCCTTTTTTTCTCATTCGATTTCATCTCTTCTTGCTTTATCTTTCCTTTTATGTTCATTTATGGTGAAGGTTGACTTGATTCATTTTCATTCTATATTTCTTTTGTGGCTTTATTGGTTAGGTCATACCTTTTTTATACTTGATTTCATTCTCATTTTACATGAGATTGCAATATTATGCAATAATAATATGAGACCAAATTAAAGTAAAGCAATTTAGGTAATTTAAGGATACTAAAAGAATATGGGAAAGAATATAATGTCTAAAATTACTATTCTTTAGTAGTTTTATCAATTCACTAAGGCTCCTATTTGGATATCTCGATCTTCTGTTTAGTTTTTGGATTTGGTGTGAGTTATTATTTCTTTTTGCTTAACATTAGCATGTGTCCTTTATAAAGTCTTTACACTCATTCCTTCCTTTTTGGTTTCCTTTATGGTTTGTTTCTTACAATTCTTCCACTTTTTGTTTAGATTTTTATCTTTCACATGGCTTTTTTTTTTTTTTTGCTTTGTCTTCATTTGTTTGCAATGTAATCTTCCATTCTAGTCTATTATATTTGTTGAATTGCCTCATTTCTTGATCTTGTTTGATATCATGTTATGGCTTCATTAATTTCATTCTAGGCTTCCTAGCCATCTGCTCAGAGGTCCTAAAAAGTTTCAACAATTGAGATCATTAATAAATCTCTTGTGGCTTTTGATGTGACATTTGACTTTTTTGGCCTATTATTAAAAGATTTTTGCTTGTTAACCTTTTTTTGTAGCTAATATCTATTATTGGCTAATCACCTTCATTGATATCTATAGTTGTTCAATGTCATTCCTCTTTAGTAACCCATTGAAGCTAATTCCAGCATTAGAGTTCATCTTAGGGACTAAGTGGCATGACTATTTCTTACTTGTTATGCCCACTTACTAGAACTTACATGAGCCCACCTATTAGAGTTAGAGTAAGGGATTATCCATGCTTTCTTATTATAGTTCTTCTTAGTTAATCTTGGCTAAAGTTGTCTAATCTTTATTAAGTATAGTTTTCCTTCATAATTGACCATATCAAGTAGTTTGCCAAATTCTATAGTTGATTTGATTCCTTTCCCTTTTAGGTGTTTATGGTCCTGCCATGATTGTTTGATTATTCCATCATTAAGGCACCTATATAAAGGTCAAAAAAAGGTCTATAGAAGTTATGTAATGCATCAAGTGGTGCTTTAGGGTTCTAAAATGCACTAGGCTGAGACTAAAGGTCCCTTTATATGTGTGGATCATAGTTCACTTTTTTTTTTTTTTTGAGTTCCTACTTTTGGTCAAGTGTCTATTCATGTAGGTTCTTTTATTTTCCTAACTAGCACATCTCTTCCTAAAAGGATTTGTACATGACATAAATTTCCTTATGTATGCTCTATCATCTTCTTTTGTCTCTAGCTTTTCAATTACTATAAACCTCCCTCCCTTGCTTTTTTCTCTTATAAGGTTTAAATCATTTCTCTCTACTTTATTCTTACAATTTTAAGACATAAAATCTTGATTATCTCTTTTCCTATTATGGTTGTATTATGTCACAAGCTTGGAAAATGATTCAACAATAAAAGAATGGATATAGTAAGAAGGAAATTATCAAAGCCAATTACTACATATTGAAAGGATATGATGATTCATCGAAGCTTCACCAGTTCATTTAGACCAAGGCCCCTTAATTACCTAGTCACGTAAACGTCACAATAATAATGTCTTTAGTGAATCCTTTATTATCTTTGTAATTTGATATTTGGACCCTATTATTTTGGAAGTGGTCATTTTTACCCATCTTGCTCATTTTCTTTTGACATATTTATTCTTTTATACTTCATTCTAAGTTTTGCTTTCTACACTTTTCTTCATAATTTAATTCTTATTTAGATATAGTAGGAGGAAGCATGCATACAATGAGGTAAAGCGTGCATACAATGAGGAAATGGTATACTAAGCTCCTATAATAGTGTAGGAGCATATAATAATGACCAGATTTGATAAATTCATCAATAGCCTCTCTATTATCCAGCTCAAGTCTGTTGAAGTGGTTATGATAGCATGTTGGGAGCAGTGGATGGACATTATTCATATATTCCACCTTTCTATTAGAAAGTTCACAACCAACCCAATATAATTTTCAATAATCACTAACCTTATTTATTTAAGGTAGCCTTATCTCGTTTAACTACTCCTTAAACACACTCATTTTATCCCTATACAAAAAAGAATACATTATTCAATTTCACAAGTTAATCTTCCACTAAGGACTCTAAACTCATTTTCTTATTAGACCTTATATAAGATAACAAAGTAGCAACCATATTCAAAAAGGTTAAGACTAATCAATTAGTCAAATGCTTTCTTTTCGATCCACTCGATACTATGAACATTGTATATATACTCCTTTTGCATCCATAAGGGGACTTGGTCACTATAGCTAGGTTTGATTGTAGTAATGCTAGCTCTCATATGTTATTATATGGATATGATTATGCATAAAGTAATAGTTATTACTATAGGATTATAGAAGTAAGACTTATCCTTTATCATCATTATCCCTTCTTTATTATCTTCTTTCTTTTTCTTTTAGGTTTAGGCATATGAACATGAGTTTTGATTTAGCCCAATCCTTATATCCCTTAATAGTGTGTGTGCTTTTAGACACATTGAAAGGGCTAGAGCTCATAATTTTCATTCTCTTTCAAAAAGATTGGATTCTTTGACTCTTAGTATGGTAAAGGGCCTAAAAAGAAATCAAGCATGTATTAGTTCAATAAAAATAATGGATGTATGCATACATGGGTTTCATTGCTTATTTATTTCCTTTACAAGTGGAGACTATGACCTGAGATGATCATGATGCATTGCTTTGCTACATTTTTTCTTTTGATGACCATTAGGATTTAAGAGTGCTTTATGGGGTCCAAATAGGTGCACTTAGTATCATAATGAGAGCATCTTGCTAATTTTAGTAATGCTTCTATTGTCAATTTTTTTAAGAGATGTTATCTCTTTGTGCTTACCTGTAATTAACCATTAATGCAACAATAATTATTAACATGAAAGCACATTCTTACAAAGTCATAAGAGGCGAGCCTTCCAACATTTGAGCCATAAAAGGCATAACTTCATGGTCCTATCTTCCACCTATTATTAAGCTTCTACTAGGCATCATAGAAGTTACCGCCACTTATTGCCCTACTCATGGTTTGTTTGGTCAAATCATATAGCTCAGTATAACATCAGTGCCACTTATCGAACATCCTTTACTTTAAAACTACCACACAAGTAAGCTCTCTCTTGATTGTGAGTTGCTACCCTTTATTTTCATATTATTGTGCTTATATTCTTCCAAATTACATATGCAGATTCTTCATAGGATAGTTGATGTTGCAATAGACTACCCTTTTAGGACTTCACATAAGACATATGCTACTTATGAAACCACCATTATTTTATGCTTTTAGAGTTATATATGCTTTTCCCAATCTCTCTAGTAGTGGTAGAGAGGAAGCTCATTGTTAGAGCCATATAGATTATTTATGTAAGAAGCTACAACGTCTTATGAGTTTAGGAGCTGAGTATTAAGAAAGGCCAAAGTGATATTTGAGTGTCATTCAAACTAGTTGTTTAGTCTAAATTGCACTAGGAGCCTTATTTGAGAAAGGATAAATTTTCTTCTATACTTACCTCAATAAATAATAATTCGACTTCATTATTTTAAGGAAGATTAGGCTAAATTACACTAAGAGCCTTATATGTGTCCTCTCTTTATGCATTTAAATACCAATATCTCGTATTATGCATGCTTTCTTATCCCTTAGACTATTTAGAAGAAATAAATACTAAAACAAAATTAGGTCTACACCCTTGTGCAATATACAATGCTCAATACATGAATCATTTTGCAATTGCATAATTCTTATAACATATAAACAAAGCAAAATTACTTAGGGAAACCACGAAACTTGATCAAATACGGATGTCAAAAATCCTAAAACTTAAAAGTCAAATGAAACACATGATAAAATCTTAGTATCGTTGGCAACTAGTTAAAGCTAGCACCCTCACTTTCAAATTCTAAGCCAAACAATCTTAGATAATTTTATGCAAATTGTGTAAAAGAGTGGATAATTGATTCCATTGCATATGATTTTCTTTATGTTCATATGAGCAAATCCATCATTTAAACATCAACTTGACCATACATCAAATGCCAACTACAAAAATTAGTGTTTTCTCATCTTTTTCCAACTTGACCTAAAAATCACAACCATGAAAGGCCTTTAGTGATCACAATTCTCAACTTTTCTAGCCATTAGGTGTGGTTTCAAAAATTGGGATCACAAGCAAAGTCTTATGCTCGTAATATCTAAAATTTTTTTCCTATAGATAGAAATGTGTGCACAACCATTGCATTGCTAGTGATAGTTAAACAGATTTTCAAAAATCATGATCATTATAAAGAAGCCAAACTTACAACTTTCAAAATTTGCTAAAAAAAATATGACAATTATATAGTACTTAGATTATAGTTTAAATGTGGGTTTTGACCATTTCCTCCCCGCCACCTCCCCCCCTCCCCTTTTTTTTTCCTATTTAAACTCTTCCATAGCCCCACTCATTCTTTTTTTTTTGCCCTTTTCACCTCCTTTAAGCATTATAGCTTTTTCTCCTCTTAATTTCTTCATATTCTTATCCTTCTTACCATTTTCATAGTGCCTAAGCAATGTATAACAAGAGAGGCTAAATATTACAAGCCCCTCAATCAAGCTCTTTAGATCTAATAACACGAATAACCCCTAAAGAGAAGTAAAAATACAAACTTATCAAGGATAAGGTAACT
Organism: Omphalea diandra; assembly: GCA_949677035.1. NCBI lineage: Eukaryota > Viridiplantae > Streptophyta > Magnoliopsida > Malpighiales > Euphorbiaceae > Omphalea > Omphalea diandra. The sequence goes on from CATIWR010072158.1 coordinate 13,466, forward strand.
GTCCCTAACAAAATTCCTAGCCTTTTTGCCCTTAAAGCCTTAGGAGTAAAGGATACCATTGAAGGTTACCTTCATAACATATAATGGCACAAATTCATTTTTATAAAGGAAGAAAGTTATGAAGAGCTCACCAAAGAATCACTAGCAAAAATATAGATAGAAATGAAACTAAGCACTACACTAGGTTGCTATGGAATCTAATTTAGGTTCTTTGGTGAATAATATAGGTTGAGACTTGAAGAAATTGCATATTTTTTTACTTGTAAAAATGGGGTGTTGGGAACCTCATAGATCTTCTTATGAATTATAACAAATTTTAGAAGGAGATTCCAAATGATTCCATCAATTTCCAAGCACATAAAGTCTCTATCGGTTTGGATCCTTCATTGAATTATTACTTTCTCTATCAACGCTAGATGTGATGGAAATGAAAAGGTCCATCAAAAGGATATATTTTTCCTTTTTATCCTTTTTAATGGAAAATAAATCAAAACTATAAAATAATTTATGGATCAATTCACTCATCTACCCAAATCAAAATCTTGCTTAATTCGTGTTTTTCCTCATACTAATCTCATAGTCAAACATGTGGGAGCCTTGTACCCTATGAATAAAGCCTTTCTTAAGGCCTCCTACCCCTTTGAGATCAATCTTAAAGACCTAAACTATAAGAGTTAAAGCTTGTGGGTATGTCCTCTTGATTTTTAAAGTTGAAGAGAGAACATAGTTGAGCATAGGAAATTGAGAATTATTTCCCAAAGTATTTAAAGTTTAAGCCAAATGTACCTACTATAGAGGTGACATTTTTGCTTATGTTTATTGTGCATATAAACTCCCACATAATGTCTTCATAGCCTAGTTCTTCTCTATATATAAAGGGAACCTAGCCCAAGTTGTCAAGGTAGCCATTTATTTCTTCCTTTAATCTAAGAGTAGCAAGAAGAAAGATGGAAACTTATTAGATTTAATCACTTTCTTCTTATTTACCTCATATCTATCTTTTTCTTCCCTTATCACTCATTTCATTTGATGTTAAAGGCAAGAAGGATCTTGGAGGAGGGGAAAAGGACTGGGCAATCCCTTTGCCCTTTATTATGGTATACTTCTTAGGAGCCATGGATGTGAAAATGAGATGAAGAGAGAAGAAGACATGATATAGAAAAGAAGGTTTGAAAGGAGAGGCAAAAAGTGAAAGGAAAGTCATTTATGGGGTTTAAATTGGCAGAAAATAGATTTAAAACTGAAGAGAAATAACTAAAAACACAATTAATAAGTGGTTCCACTGTTTGGATAACTAGTGGTTAATGTCTAACAAATTTTTGCAAGTTGAGTATGTCAACCATGTGTCGTAATCGCAAGCTTTCAAAATGTAAGTAACAAGCAAAATATTCTTAGAAAGGTGTGAGGGTAATGGTTTGAAAATTTGAAATTTGAATTATCACGGTAGCGACTTCTGACTTGGGAGCACAATTGGTGAAAGATTCAAAAATCAAAACTAACTTGAAAGTAGCGAACACGACTAGAAGTCTATGATTTAGATGTAATTTGGGAAAACCATCTTAAAAATAAACTTTAAACAGTTGGCCTAAATCTAGTGTGATCAATTGATGTCTTGATGATCAATTTATGAATTTAAACATAAAAAAGCTCAAGTGCTCATTAAATTAACTCATCTCGCATGCAAACATAACATATCATTCATATAAACATATCAAGTAGTCAACAATAATATATACATATAATGAGATCCATTTTCACCCTAGGGAGCCTCCATTAGGCATCCTAAGTTCCCTTTTTGTGAATTTTATCCTTTCTTCAATAAGGGGTTTAGTGAAAATGTTCACAAGTTGGTGATTGGTGTCAATAAACTGAAGTGCCACATTACCATTTTAGACATGATCTCTAAGAAATAATGTCTAATATTAATATGTTTACTTCATGGATGTTAGATGGGATTCTTAGAAAGATTTATTTCACTTGCGTTGTTATATTTGATGGGAATGTGATCAACATCCTTATCATAATCCTTGAGTTGTTATTTCATCCAAAAAACTTGAGTGCAATAATAATACACCACCACATACTTAACTTCAGCGGTGGATATGATAACCAAAACTTGCTTCTTACTAAACCAAAAAGCTAAACATTCACCAATAATTTAACAAGTTTTGAAAGTGCTCTTCCTATCTAACAAACTACTAATATAATTTGCATAAATGATGAATTTCTAGGATAGTAAAGTCCTAAATGAACTGTACAATGCAAATACTTTAAAATTCTCTTAATTGCATGAAAATTTGATTCCTTATGACAAGATTGGAATCTAGCATATAAGCAAACACTAAACATAATATTGGGTTTATAAGCAATAAGATAGAGTAGAGAGTCAATCATATCTCTATACTTCTTTTCATCAATAGGTTTACTCGATTTATCTTTATCTAGCTTAATTGATGTACTCACTAGAGTCTTAGCTACTTTGCATCTAAACCTTTTGAGTAGCTCTTTTATGTACTTTGCTTGGTTGATGAAGATTCCCTTTTTGGTTTGTTTAATTTGAAGACCAAAAAAGAACTTAAGCTCACCCACCATGCTTATCTCAAATTCCCTAGTCATAAACTTCACAAAATCTTCATAAAGTTATATATTAGTATGACCAAATATAATATCATCCACATAAATTTGCATAATGAGCATATCCTTACTATGTTTCTTCACAAATAATGTTGTGTCAACCTTGCCTTTTTCAAAATTATTTTTTAAAATAAATGAACTAAACCTTTCATACAAAGCTCTTGCAACTTGTTTTAAACCATACAAAGCCTTGGTTAATTTGAAGACAGTTAACAAAATCATGACATTCAAAACCTTGAGGTTGTTTAATGTGATTCCTTAGAACAAAATTGGAATCTAGCACAAGTAAACACTAAACATAATATTAGGTTTAGAAGTAGTAAGATAGAGTAGCGAGTCAATCATATCTCTATCCTTTTTTTTTTCATCAATAGGCTTACTTAATTCATCTTTGTCTAGCTTAATTGATGCACTCATTTGGAGCCTTAGCTACTTCGCATCCAAAATTTTTGAATAACTCCTTTGTTTTCTTAGCTTGGTTAATAAAGATGCCCTATTTGGTTTGCTTAATTTGAAGATAAAAAAAAGAACTTGAGCTCACCTATCATGCTTATCTCAAATTCCCTAGTCATATACTTAACAAAATCTTCATAAAGAGATTGATTAATAGGACCGAATATAATATCATCTACATAAATATACGTAATGAATGTATCCTTGCTATGGTTCTTCACAAATAATGTTATGTCAACCTTGTCTTTTTCAAAATCATTTTTGAAAATAAATGAACTAAGCCTTTCATACAAAGCTCCTGTAGCTTGTTTCAAACCATATAAGGCCTTGGTTAATTTGAAGACAGTTAACAAAATCATGACATTCAAAACCTTGAGGTTGTTTAATGTGATTCCTTAGAACAAAATTGGAATCTAGCGCAAGTAAACACTAAATATTAGGTTTAGAAGTAGTAAGAAAGAGTAGAGAGCCAATCATATCTCTATCCTTTTTTTTCATCAATAGGCTTACTTAATTCATCTTTGTCTAGCTTAATTGATGCACTCATTGGAGTCTTAGCTACTTCGCATCCAAAATTTTTGAGTAGCTTATTTATATTATTGGCTTGGTTGACGAAGATGCCCTATTTTATTTGCTTAATTTGAAGATAAAAAAAAAAAAAACTTGAGCTCACCCATCATGCTCATCTCAAATTTCCTAGTCATATACTTAGCAAAATATTTATAAAGAGATTTATTAATAGGACCAAATATAATATCATCTACATAATTTTACGTAATGAGTGTATCCTTGTTATGGTTCTTCACAAATAATGTTGTGCCAACCTTGTCTTTTTCAAAATCATTTTTAAAAATAAATGAACTAAGCCTTTCATACAAAGCTATTGTAACTTGTTTCAAACCATATAAGGCCTTAGTTAATTTGAAGACATAGTTAAGAAAATCATGACATTCAAAATATAGAGGTTGTTCAACATAAACTTCCTCCTTAATAAAACCATTCAAAAAATCACTTTCACATCCATTTGAAAAAGTTTAAAGTTCATATGACATGCAAATGCTAAAAGAATTCTAATGGCCTCTAAACTTATTATGGGGGCAAACGTTTTATCATAATCAATGCCTTTCTTTTGGTTGTAACATTTTGCAACAATCAAGTTTTGTTTCTTGTAATGAAACCTTATTCATCTAACTTGTTCCTAGACACCTATTTGTAACCTATAACCAGTTGTTCCTTAGGCCTAGGTACAAATTTTCAAACCTTATGTCTTTTAAATTGGATGAGTTCCTCTTGTATAACAATCACCCAACTTTCATCATCAAGAGCCTCATCAATTGACTTTGGCTTAATTTAAGAAACAAAACCAAGATTATTATCTAAAGCCTATAATTGAGCTCTAGTACTTACTCTTTTAGACATCTTACTAATGATAAGATCCTTTGGGTGATCCCTGGAGTATCTCTAATATTTGTAGAGTTTTTAAGGCTTGGTTCTCCTCTTATTAGGGTTGAGCTTTCTCTACCTCTTGTGGTGGCTCATGATCCTCAAGATTAGTCATATTATCCTTAGGTGTTGAGTTAAGCTCCAACTTTTCAAAGTCACCTGCAAGATCATCAATAAGAGCACTTTTCCCAAGATCAAGTTTAATAGACTCATCAAACACAACATTCATAGACTTTTCAACAATCATAGACTTTTTATTAAAGGCCCTATAGGTTTTGCTAGTTGTGGAATAACTAAGAAAAATATCTTCATCGATTTTTGAGGTAAATTTTCCAAAGTATTAAGAATGTAGCATTTGTAACCATATACTCTAAGATATGAAAGCTGAGGCTTTCTTCCATTTCGTAGCTCATAAGAAGTTTTATTTAGAATGGGTCTTTTGAAAACATGGTTTGCAATATAACATGCAATATTTATAGCTTTAAACCAAAAGTAATTAGGCAAAGAATACTCATTAAGCACAGTTCTAGCCATCTCTTCCAAAGTTCTATTTTTTTGTTTTTACCATACCATTTTGTTATAGTGTTCTAAGAGTAGAAAAGTTATGAGAAATCTTATTCTCTAAGCAATAGTTTTCAAAAGATTCATTTTGAAATTCCATTACATGGTCACTCCTAATAAAAGAAATAAAGTAACCTATTTCATTTTCAATTCTTTGGCAAAACTTTTAAAAGCATCAAAAGTGTCACTCTTATGAGCAAAGGAGGAGACCCGAGTGAATCTAGAGTAATCATCAATAAGTACAAATCATAATGTTTTTCACCCAAACTAGAATTCCTAATACATCCCATATGAATAATTTGAAGAGCCCTAGAGGTACTTACAATAATTTTTGCCTTATAGGATGCTTAGTGTTGCTTCCCCATTTAACAAAGTCCACATGTCTTATCCTTTATGAACTTAAGCTTTGAAAGACCTTCAACTAGCTCTCCTTTTGATAAATGATGTAAAATTTCCATGCTACAATGCCAAGTCTTCTATGTTAAAGCCAAGACTTATTGCTAACAGATACAAGACACTTAAAGGATTGGTTAGCCAAATTGTATGAGCCAATTAGGTAGGTATTACCTTTGTTTTCACATGTAATGATTGCCTTTTATCTACCAAGGTGATAACTCGACATTCTCTAAGGTCAAAGGTGATTTTATTATCTTTATCACATAGTTAACTTACACTCAATAGATTATGATTCAAATCATCAACTAAAAGTACATTGTCAATGGAAGAGCAACCTTTCTTACAAATGATCCTAATGTTAATTACCTTATCTTTAGCATTTTTTTTCCAAATGTGACATTGCATCCATCTTTCTTTTTAATAGCCATGGATAGCTTCTTATTTTCAATCATGTGTTTTGAGCACCTACTATCCATATGCTAATCAGTGTCTTCATTAGGGGCTTCCAAGCATTCCTACAAAATAAAAATATTTCAACTATGATTAGGTACCCAAACATACTTGGGTCCTTAGGAGTTAGGCTTGCAAGGGTCCTCCAATTGGAGGTGATCCTTCCTAATGTAACAAAAGACATTAATGTGCTCATATCTCATGAAATAATGGCATTGGAGTTTAGACTTGTAAGTATTTCTCCTATGGGCATCCTTTGTATGAGTAGGAGGCCTTCTTAAACTTTAGTTTTGTATATACATGCATGTGCAAGAGTAGTGAGGAATATAAGAGAAATTTTTATATGTGTACTTTTGAGCATGCCTCTTAGTGTATAGGCATGCATGGTTTACACATTGAGGCTTAGCTCTAGAGCCTTGGGGAGCCTTCCCTTTGCCCTTAGACTTAGGGGTCCTAATGCTTATAGCACATTTCTTTCTAATCACCTCTATGCTAAAGGTTTGAGGTACAAAAAGCTCTAATAAATGTGAGAGATTAGGATGTAGAAGATGAAGCCCAATTGAAACTTGAAACCAAGTCTATGTCTCACTAAGGGTAGTCCTTAAGATACTATAAGTGTATCCAAAGTTTTTTTTTTTTTTTTTTTTTTTGTTGGTGAACCAAGAGATAGAGTTCCTTAACTCCATAACTTTACCTTTCAATGAATTATTTTCTTTCCTTAAAGAATCAAGGGAGGATGAGGTTTTGAAAATATATTTCAAAGATTTTTTGAGTTCCTTATTTGAGGTTCTCAAGTCACTTGTAAGCTCATTTAAACATTTAAACTCATCTTTTAGTTTTGAACACTTTTTCTTATAAATCTTTATTTTTTATTTTTATTGATCACATCTTAAAGACATAGCCTTAAAAAGCTCATCATCTTCATCCTCATATGTATCATATTCATCACAAGAATGAGAATAAGAACTTACCTCATGTGAGTTGTCCTCTTGAGCTATAAAGTAAAAGTTTACAACCTTTTTTTCTTCATCTTCCTTATTTGAATCATCATCTCAAGCGTCTTTGAAGCTTTTCTTTTTCTCCTTATCCTACTTATTCTTCTTTTTAAGCTTAGGACATTTGAATTTTATATGACTTTGCTTTCCACTTTCAAAGTAAGTTACTTCATTCTTTTTTTCTTTAAATTAGGGTGATGATGATTTTCTTGAGGTTTCTTCTTTCTTTTCTCCTCTTCATGAGCTCTTTAGACTTTCTTTAGAGCATTACAAGTTCCTTTTCCTTTTTTTCACTCTCATCACTATCACTAGCACTTTCTTCCACTTCCTTGTCCTTGTTAGATTTGAGAGTTAGAGTCTTTTTTCTCCCTTCTCACCTTGAGATCTTATTTTTTTATTTCTACATCTTTCTTAAGCACCCTCTCATGAGTGAGGAGTTTGCCAATGAGCACATCGGTTGGCACCTATCCAATCTCTTTATTGGACTTCTGAATACTATAAACTTTTGCCTCAAATTTATTCATTGTAAGCATCTTAAGGAATTTAGTGTTTACCTTATTTTTTACGAGCACTCTTTCATATTTCTTCATATTGTTGACAATTGTAACAAGCCTATTAGTTATGTCAATGACCAATTCATTCTCTTTCATGATGAAAAGCTCTCATTTGATCACATAAATTTCTAACCTACTAGATTTTACAAGAGTAGCACCTTTATGATAGTCATGATAGTTTTCTAGAGCCTTCCATATAACATAGGCAGTTTGGCAATGTCAGACTCTTTCAATCTCTTCTCTTAACATAGAGCTCAAGAGAATAGCCATGGCCCTCTTATTCTTCCAATATGATTTTCTATGTGCTTCAACCCATTCATCCTTTGGGAGTAGTTCTTTACTACCATCCACTACTCTAGTGGGTGGCTTCCATTCCTTAGCAGTAATAAATCCATAATAACACTATTAAGATATATCTCTATTTTATACTTCTAATGAGTATATTCGGATCCATCAAAGAAAGACTTAAGGTGTGAATGGATTCCTTCTTGTACCATGATCTTTCCTCACACAATTAAGGCTTTGAGTTGAGGTCTTGCTCTGATATCACTTGTTGGATCTTATGCACCAATAAGGGGAGTTGAATTGGTAGGAAATTTAAATTTTGGTGAAAAGTCACTTAGAGCAAAGTTAAAGAAAAAAGGTAGAAGAAGAGAGAAGACAAAGATTTATAGTGGTTCAAGGGTTAACAAACCATACGCCCACTCCCCGATTCACCAATTAAGCATTTCACTAACACTAAATGTTGTTTCATAAGCCTACATAAAACTTTACAATTTTTTTGTTTTACATGGCTCATACACAATGGTGTTTAAAGGCTCACAACAAGCCTTATACAACTCAATTATAAAGAGTACATAAGAGAGAGATTTAAGAAATAAATTAATTAGAGTTTAGTCTTAGTAGATGTTGTTTTCTTGCATTTTATGTCCATTTGGGTGAGTATTTATAGGTTACACCCACCAAAGAACCATTAGAAATAAAAGTATTTCTATATCTCAAAAGTTGGTGGTAAAATCCTGCATTTAATGTTTATTAGACAAACGTCTTTGTTGAGACAGCCAAGTCGTGGTCAAGATTTAAGTTTTACTCTAGATTTTACTTATTCGTAGTTGAGATCTTCAATTGTGTCTAACGACTAGGACACATGTCACTTTAGCATTGGGTCATCTAAAAATGTAGCCATTGGATCCTTTTAAGAAGGATTGAAGGTCGCGGGTGCTACATGGGGCACTTTAACTAAACTAGGCACTAGTGGTCATAACAAATCAAATTGGAGCTACAGAGATTGGGATCTTGGCATATCACGATCACTACTAGGGAGATTCTTATCTCATTTTTTAGAACTTCAATGAATCATATGACACATGGTTTAGTTTAGCTGGATGCTTGAAATCCCTCTAAGCCTTTTGAAGGTAACAGTAATGATTCGCATCGCAAACTAAACTGGATAGGGAGTGTTTCATAATTCTTTGAATTGTAATCACTATTTTGGAGTAGTAATCATGATTTATATAACAATTTTGATTCTTTTCTACATTCAACTTCCAACGAGATTCTAATTTTACTCTTACATCTAAAATACTTAGATAAGATATTAGAACCTTTCAATTTATATTGTTAAGATCAAAAGAGAGGATTGACCTAGGTTTTACCAACCTAGTTTAATAACTCCCTAAAATACTATGAATAAATTAAGACATATGGATGATAAAATAAGGAGAATAATGGGAGAAGAGTATTCAAATATACAGTTCCTAGTAATAAAGCACATTAAATTCATTCATACATTTGAATACTAAAAAGTTAAGGCAATGATAATAAACCCAAATTAGTAAATGAATAATGCCAAAAATGTGAGTGGAGGTAACTAAGGCCCAACATACTACTATAATTAATAGAATAGGGTAAATAATGCCCCAAAGTTTTAGAGCATAATCCATAAAGGAATCAACAAAAAAAGAAAGAGTAGAGTTTATGATCTCCTAATCCTGATCATCCTCATCACTATCACCCTTGTCGATCACCTCCTTCTTCTTGTTCTTTTTTGAAGCCTTCAAGTCATCCAAGCGAGCCTAGACTTTATACAATTCCACCTTAACAAACCATAATTATTAATCCTTATCAACCAGCTCCTATAAAGTCTCAACAAATAAGAAAGGCCTAGGTGGTTAGAGCATTAAGCATACAGAACACACATAATATAACATGCATGTATGCTAGCCCGTTACCTACAACTCCCTCATACATAGCAAATAGGTCCTTTTTAATACTAAAATCAAATCCATAAGGTTTTCTACATAAATTTAAGAAATTCATAAAATAAAATATTAACCATTAGAAACAAAAGCTATAAAGGAAAATGACGAAAAATATAATATGAAAGGAAGGAAAACTCATATAAGTGGTACATCTAAGCTCAAAAGTGCAAGATGACTAAGTCATCTCCAAATTCAATAGTGTTTGTTGCACAATCATGGTAGGACTTAACCAAACTATTTAGGAAAAGGTCAAGCTTGCCTATGATGATGGACTTTAAAATTGAGACATCTAAAGCACATGCCCATTTATAATCCCTCTTCACTAGTAGCTATAAAGGTCTCCCAATATGAGATTTCATACCTCGAGCCCTATCGCACATAGCTACCACCTTGCTCTTGTTGTAACATAGGATCATAATTAGGTGAGTAATAGGAACTATGAAAATGCCCAAAAGTGTCTTCATCATTCACTTTATGTACCCAACATCATAAGAAATGAGTAATTCCATAAGCACATCATCTAATGTTTTATCCTTGAGGTCGGTAGGAGTTTTGTGCACTAAAACATATACATAGAAGAGTCACAGGTCATAAATCTCATTATAGGAAAAATTTTTATAGGAGGACATGTTTCCCTAAGTACCACTTTTAGATGGAAGACCAAACTAAGAGACAACACTAGTAGGAATTCACCTTTATAATGATTAGGTCCTTATATTAAGTATTTGGTGTTCGTTCCAACTAATATGCAATAGTAAAGATAAAAATAAATAAGAGTAACCATCTTAAGTATCTAGCTGGTCTTTTAAATCCTAAATGTAACTAATTGTTTATATTATCATATAGGTCAACATACTTATCCCCTGTTAGAGCCTATTTAGTAAGGCACAATGAGCGATGATCAAAAGCTTAAAGTGGTGGCTCTCATTCCACCTCTTAAATTATGATACACAAGGCATCATTACATGACTAAAACCACCTCAAGTGAACCCTAACTCAATAACCATACCTAGAAAGATATTAAAGAGGAAAGGACACATCACTAAGTGATTACAAAATAAAAGCAGAATAAAAAAAAAAAAAACTTAACTTATGGACTCTCCAAAGGCAGCTTATGTTAGTTATATGCCCTAGGACAATTATTGTAATTGATATTTTTCTTAATATCATGATTGCATTTTTGTTAAATGTACTTTTTATATTTTGGTTATGATTAAATGATAAATTTCATGAATAGTTAATTCTACCTAAGGTCATCAAGTATGTGACTTGATAGTAAAATCCCTATGTGTAAGAAATTTTATTCTAAATTTTTCAAAGTCAATCATTATTATTAGGATAATAATGAATGAGGACTAATATATATTTTGATTGATGATTATGTTTTATTAGTCATAGATATGGGATATTAAGTCAAATACATACATACATGTTTAAGAAACATTGTATTGGACCGACCTGATATGAGAACACAACATGGATAAATTGTCATAAGTCATGCAATTGTATTAACTTAATCCTTTAAGCTAAAAATCATCATGGTATCCAATATGATGAACTTCATGTTTAATATGGTCTAACATTATTTTTAACAAGATGATTATATAGACTAATATTGGGAGTGAAGTAAATCATGTAGAGGAATATGAGTGATTGTGAAAGAATTTGTCCCTCATGTATTTATGAAAAATATATCTCTAGGCCTCTTGATATGTTAGACTAAAGTGATTGCATGACAATTCAAAAATGAATTGATAAAGGTTATCAATATCATTTTACATCAATCTACTTAGAGATCGAGAAATAATTGAACTATATAAGGATGACATGATCCATGCCTTATGTTTAATTGAGATTTAATATAACAAAAGCATTATAATACTATTTAAAAGATACCTTAGGTCAGATTATTGACCTTCACATAATTTAGGTAATCGTAAGGTCTTACTAAAAGCCACTTATAACTTATGAGCCAAAAATAGGTTTAATATTATGTGAACTTATAGGGTCACACACTTAGAATAAGCCTAAAAGTAAAATTGTTTTATTGCTCTCTATAGAAAAGATAATTAGAGATTATCTAAGATATTTAGATATTTGTTTTATTTTGAAAGTTAAAACTAAATAAAATATTATCTTATCTGTGTCTCTAAAGATACATAGTTGGCGTGTATATCTTAATAGTTAAAATATATTAATGGTTTTAAGCTTTTCTAATATTGTGAGTGAACATTCATGTTGCTTTTCAGAAAACATTTTAAAGAGAGAGAAAAACCCTAATGCTATCACACAATTCAATTTAGAGATAACCTGTAACATCCCTATCCACATTCATTGGCATTATCACATGAATATATTCATTGCATAAATGATATGAAATCCCACATGAACATATGTATTGGATAAATGATCATTTAGTCATGCGATTTGTAGAAGCATGACAATGACACTTGCACCGTTATATTTGGGACACTTGAACATATATGTAGTGTTT